>VCRD01002513.1:3754-80366 GCA_006783055.1 Trinorchestia longiramus | reverse complement strand
AGTGTCAGGTGCCTCACGTGTGCAGTGTCAGGTGCCTCATGTATGCAGTGTCAGGTGCCTCATGTGTGCAGTGTCAGGTGGCTCACGTGTGCAGTGTCAGGACACTTACGTATTATCCTTTAAGTGTTCTCGTGCATACCTTGTATATCATGTCAGCAAGTAGTCTTCAAGTTCCACTGCCATAAATTATCTCATTTAATTGATTTCCTCGTGAATACACCACACAAACGCTTTATTGACGAGTATTATTCGCTTTATTTGTCACACCCGATTCATATTACATGATACAGCCGTTGCATAATATTCATAACCCGTTCTTATACTCAGTACATTATTGTGTAACTCGCATACTTATACCACGGCCCATCATCGTAAACCATTCTCTTGTGTGGTCTAGAATGTACCTCCATTACTTTGTACCGAGTACAGCTGCTGGAAGAAACGCAATCCATGAAGAGGATCAGCAAGGTTCGGCTGAGAGCTCAAATCTTCGCCCGCTATTAAACAAAAATCTTCATTATTTTGAGAGCCCCGGATGATCAGTGACCAGAATAAGCTCTTCTCGGGCTTTCAGGAGAAACTAAATCCTGAGGAAACCATTTTGCTCGAAAGACTGAGTAGTTCTAAAAATCCACTTTCTCTAACTGCACTAAAGCGATCTCCAGTAGTGGTTCTTGGCTTTAAGATCACTTGTTTGATACTTGCCACCATGGCCTCATGAGCAACATTCTGATACTCGACAATAAAGTGTCCAGTAGTTCTGAGGAGCTTCCAGTGAAGCCAGTTTTTCTTAGCTCTTGGGAAGTAAGCACTTTTACACGGGAGAGATTGCCTCTTAGCTAAGAATAGCCAATTAAGTTTCACTTGTTCTGACGATTCTGAAAGTTATATTCTAAGAGTCGTATACTGCGAGAAAATGAGCTTAAATTTAAAATTAGAAAGAAAATAATGCATCTTCAATGAAGTTGATGCATAAAACATGATACTCCTTTTTTATTTAAACTGCCTCATTAATATCCTTGAGTGGTAGATACTTTACGGTAAAAAACATAATTACAATCTTAACAGTTGAACTACTGGAATGAGGCTTGAAAATAGAAGTACGCATAATAGAATAAAAGAAAAAAGAAAGAGAGAGGAAAGGAAAGAACAAGAAATAGTCAGATAAAATCACAGACTTGTTTTCATCGGATGTTCGACTCAAGTACACACTGTATTTAGATCACCAGTGTGCGGATGAAGTCACAGACTTTTCATCGGATGTTCGACTCAAGTACACACTGTATTGAGATCACCAGTGTGCAGATGCTGGTCGTAAGTAGAATCTCATTTCTCTCGAGTTCTCAGATTTCAGTACCAGTGAGCGATACGTTCTAATGACACGCTTGTGACGTCAGACAGACAAGGCAGCTTTGTGTGGCGTGTGCACATCCTCGTTATGTCGACAACATGCTCATGTGTGTGTGTGCTAACACGGAGATAACGTACGCCTGAGACCAAGACTTGTTCATGTACAATCAAATAGCCATGCACGCTTCAGGGAATCCATGTCAGAACATACCGTAATACATGAACTAGATGGATCACGTCTGTTGTACGTGGACTATTTTTGCTGAGTCAGGACTGTACTGCTTGGCACTTACTGTGCTATACGAGAGGTTTCTCTTTAATGGTTTTGTTGCTTTTCAATAGTATGAGATTGATTTTACTTAATTCAATCCCATACTTATTTTTGATAAATTTCGTACATTTCACAGTGCTTCCACAATGCAAAGAGTTGCGAATTTTTGAACTTTTCAGACACGCAGGAATTTTTACGCATTTTAGACATGTGGGAACATTCGAACAATTTCTGTAAAATCTCAGGCAGTTCCGTGGGTTAACTTGATGCAGTTCTACGACGGACAATTTACGCGAACAAAATTCGAATCCTGTTTTTGAACAAAACGGACTTTTAAAGCCGTAAAAATACGAACTTCCACACATTTTTTTCCTTTATTTTCTTCCGAAAAAGCAGGACAAGCTCGAGGTAAATTTAACATTTTTTTGTACTCAAATTGTAGCAAACGTCTTTTGTTACACGGCTGTTGCTGTAAAGTTGAAGCTACGCATTTACTCAACAACTCTGCAACTGAGCAGAGCAGCATCATATCTTTTCTATGTATGTATCATATATTTTTTTTGGTGACGGCTCAATCTAACTTCATTAGCAAATCATTAATTTGATCATAGCTGATCGTGACCATTTTTGGTGGCGTTCCACAGCCAACCAAAGCGTTCGATAAAACTAAAACATTTCGCTCTAAAGTCACCGTGGCCAAAAAGCGAGCCAGGTAAAAATGTCATGCCATTAGTTTAATTAGAGCGAAAGCAGCGAGGTCGATAAAAGCCTAAGTAATTATGAGAGACGACCGCGCTACTCCGTTCTTGCTTTCTTCGTCTTAGTCTCCTCTACACCTTTGCTGCTCTGCCTTAATGGAGCCATGAAATGTGCGTGTGTACGTCCACTGCTGTGCCTTAATGGAGCCATGAAATGTGCGTGTGTACGTCCACTGCTGTGCCTTAATGGAGCCATGAAATGCGTATGTGTACGTCACTGCTGTGCCTTAATGGAGCCATGAAATGCGTATGTGTACGTCACTGCTGTGCCTTAATGGAGCCATGAAATATGCGTGTGTACGTCACTGCTGTGCCTTAATGGAGCCATGAAATATGCGTGTGTATGTCACTGCTGTGCCTTAATGGAGTCATAAAATATACCTATGTACGTCAATTAATGTACTATTATTAAAACATGTCATGTGTTAGTAAAACTTCATCTCCATGCGGCATTATTTGAAAGAGCAGAACAATATCGAGTGTACACCGATAACCGAAGTCTAATACGGGCATGGAAAGCACGGGATGAGGATGATGAATCACCTAAACAAGTATGATATTTAGGCCTATAGAAGAGTGCCAACTACACTGTGTAACAATCATGTATGCGCTACTGTGGCATATTATCTGTGCCATGTAACAATCATGTATGCGCTACTGTGGCATATTATCTGTGCCATGTAACAATCATGTATGCGCCGCTACCCAGTAAATCTTATATACCTGTATAACAGTTGTGTGTCAGGAAATTGTATGGTTAACAAAAGAATTATTACAATCCTCCACACCGCTGACGCTAATTTGCTTCATAACCTGTTTCTAAAGTCTTAATAATACGCATTGTAGGGAAAATTCATTTTATTTCGTTCTATAATGGGTAGGAGAAAAATTATGAATCATCTATCACTATAATTATACTGTTGATAAAGTTGCTAGCGGTAAAAGTTTTATGAAGTTGTCTTTGCTGTTGTTAGCAGTCTACTACAATATTAATGTGTTGAAGGTATTGTTATGGTTTTAAACTATATTTAGAAGTCTATTATTTTCAGTAAACTAAATTATTGCCGGTGGTCTAAATTATGGCTAGTGGTATAAATTATGGCTAGGGATCTAAATTATGGGTAGGGGCTAACTTACTCGCACAGCTAGTGGTCTACGTTATTGCTTGTGATGTAGGTTAGTGCTAGTGGTATAACTTACTGTTAGTGGTCTAAGTTGCGGTTCGTGGTCTAAGTTCTCGAATCTAGTAAGTGAACTACTGAAGTTCAAAATATTGACTACAAGTGCAATATTCTTGTTTTTTTAGAAAATCAGGGAATTTAAAAATGTACAGTTGGAAAACACTACCAACGTCGAATATCGTAGCTTCATTGGACGATTTTCCATAATTCCCCATAATATACGTATATCATGAACTTTAAACATGTATTTTACACGATGCACTAGTATCCTTTATAGCAATTCATGCAAAACCTTCAGTATCTTCCTAAATTTCTGCCCGAAACTAACTTTAGGATTAAAAACTTTTATGTTTCTACAACAAAATAGAAAGCTTCCTCAACACTAATGAAATTTGCCTCGTCAACACGACTAGAGAAGTTGATACATGATGCACACTTTGGCTTCAAATCGAAAATGAAGTACGAAAAATTGTGAATGTATGTATAATGTACCTTATTTATTTCTTTCATGGTTCTAACTATGAAACTTCATTTTGATTAGACCACAATAAAGCGCCTGAAGGACACAAACGATATTATTACGAATGATCTGGAACTCAGCTCTCCTTCTATCAAAAATCACGAAAAATGAACATTTAATTGTACTCGTACGGCAATTTAGAATCCAAAAATAGTCAGTTCTTTTCAACCAGAGGGAAATCCTTTACAATTTCAGGTTTCCTCTTCATTGCTGCAAATAGCAGCGGACGCCGCGGAACCTCGTCTTTCTCTCTCTACATTTTAGCAATTAATGTACTGATTGTTTTGAACGTAATGCACTTCGCTCCCTACTCATAAATATCAAATAAAATAGCTCTCAAGTTCCGTCGCAGAGCCCGGACTATAAAGTTCAGTTTTTTTTGCCGAGTTTGAAGGAGAGTTGCGGAAGAGATGCTAAAGGATTTGATGAAAAGGACAAACAGGAAGCAGTAACTAGGGATAAAGCTTGTTGAAACAAGTATAGAAAACTATTGAATTTAATGATAATAATTGTTTCAAGTCTTCTCCCCACATTAAACGGGGCAATGTCCAGAGAGAAGAGGAGATGCTCATCGAGTGAAGGTGTCTGGACAAGTTGAGGATGAGTTAGCTAGACAAAGTATGGGTGGAGTAGCAGTAAGGGGCGGACACTCACATGAATGAGAGAAGTAGTAAAAATAGAGAACACGGAAAAATGGGAGTGTAGGAGAGAAGAAAATACTGTCTGGATCCACCACAAAGCTCCAGGGGGGAGAGGGAAAGACAAGGAACATCATCATAAAGCTCAATTTATCCGACAATTAAGTTGTCCTCGTAATTGGCTTTCTATTTGGCTCAGTCCTTAGGTGAGCGTGCAGCATGCGTCGCAGTCTTCAATGACCCTCTAATTCAACTTAATAGTTTCCTTCGAGGACAGATTTAGCAAATTAAGCCATAATAATTAGTTGCATGTGGGTATTCAACTTTGGCCAGCTTTCTGTTCTGCCTCAAAACAATTGAAATAGAAATGTTTTAGGTATTTTCAATTTGAAGAAATAATTTTCAAGTTTTTAAGAAGACGAAGTCTTGAATCAATGGATTATTAGTGATATTCTTCGTTAAATCCCACAGTTCCTATTCCTTCATTGGACTGAGTCATAGCTCACGCAGGGAGTATACAGTCGATTGCAGTATTGTCTCAGAAGTATAAAATCAATACAAAACTCGATTGGAAAAGCGCAATTACACATTCTAGCGCAAATCTTTATTATCATTAAGCTTTAATTTAGATGTGAAGCAAGTTCACCCTCTGAGGCTGAAGTAGTTAAAGAAACTAGCTTCGAGAACATCAAATGTGATGCCTGCAAGAATTTAGACCTTTTAATGAATTAACTAAGTGTACAACCTGCTATCTGAGTCCAGTTAGATGCATCGCACTTCTGGCACGTGGATGGTGAAAATTGTACAACTCTCGTTCCAAACGCTTTATGTGTACAAAATAATTATTAATGTGCCATGTCATATTGTAAATGGGCGACTGCCACTCTTTCTAATGCTAACTTTTTAACGCTAATTCAGAAAGCGAAGCCGTTATATCCTATCGTCTAAACATACATACTCATACTACACAGAGTGTTTTCCATGAACAGTGTAGATTCTCCTCATTAAATATAAGCAGGAATGTTCATTGTAGCTCATTGCACATGAAGACTATAACGACCATATTAATTTTTCCTTCACCTTCATGCATTTGAAGAGGCGAACTGTTCCGTCAAGCGGGGCGAAAAATATCATTGTACTTTCAAACCAGAGAAGCAGAGACGAAGTTCATTACGTGTTAATGCTCTTAAAAAATTGCTAATAATTTTATTTAAACAATATTCAATCATAAAATACTACGTCTTGATGGTACGAACATCGTTCTCAGGCTAAAAAATGCACAATAGAAATTACAGTCACATTGTTCACTTTATGAGCTTGAACTATTCTGCGTAGTTTAGAAATTCGAAGAGAAGTAAATACCATAGGCTAATTGACGGCGTCCTTTCAGTGACGTACATGTAAGAGGACCCAGATACTTTTTACAAGAAGATGGTTCCTCTGTCATAAGGCTATTCGAACAATGGGTAGGTAACACTGGGCAAATACTACATGCACTGTTAGAAGTGATACGTTAATCTCTGAAGGACTTCAAAGTCATTGAATTCTATATTTCAATTCAGTCGTAATATGTATTGCACACACGCACGAATCAACCAACTATATTTCCCTACGTTCTACACAGTGAATAACTTAAATGATCTATTTTTGACTTCTAAATATATATAACATTTGGAGTAAAATGTATAACATTTTTACTCCAATGTTTGTATCTCGAATAAATCGCCTAAATGAAATATGAAATGAATTTTCAAAACGCAACACGCATTTCTGACGGAGAGATCAGATGGAGTTTGAGTTGTCACAAATATTTATGTATGCCTGGATTGTTAGATTGATGAGTGACGCTACCCAATGGGACAATTATTTGACACTTTCTATCACACATACACTCTGCATTTTGGGTTAGTTATAAAGAATACAACTCTGAAATTATTCAAGACTATTTTCAGTCTATGAAATGACTTCTACGCTTCTTGCAAACACAGCCCACACAACCCACACATGTTCAGCCATGATGAATAATGATCAACGTGAGATCATGTTCATCAAAGAATAGTTTCGTGAGAAAGTTTTGGATTCAAAAGTTTCCTCAGCCCTGCATCTTAATTTCATCTAACTAGATAAAAGAGTAAAACTTTTGTTGCATGCAAAATGGATCAACTCGGATATAAGCTTTCATCATGAGAAGATTATTTAAAACTCTTACTACAACAAAAAATGATTTTGAACGCTCGTGAGTATGTTTTTCATTATACTACGATGATTATATTACATTCATTTGCTGTAAGATATATTTTTTACAGCTTCAAACATGATCTCCGACACACAGTTTCCATAGTCGGATCAGGGGCACATTTTCCGCATGGACGCTCCGTCGCAGATCATCCTCTATTTTCTGCGTCGCCTTTTGAAGTGAGCTTTTGATGCGCAAATGGGCTTCTCTGAGCCTAATGTACAGAATGACTCTATAATTACTGGCGTATTATTTCTCTTCTTCTTGTTCTTCTTGTGCAGCTGAATGCGTTAAATGGATAAAAAAATCATAGATCATGAGACGAGGACGGCAAGTGAAAACATGCAGGTGTCTTGTCGTGTGATGCTATAACAGCTCTTTACTGGTGCTCATGTGATGTACTATGCATTGACACGTCGGCAGTACCACTGAGAGTACTTGTGGTACCAATAAAGCGTTTACTAATAATTGTATTTCTTAATGAGGCAATCATATCTTAGTGGTACAAATGTCGTGGCATCTTAGTGGAACCAATGAGAGGATAGTTTCGACTTTAGCACTCGCCAAGTCCCATTGTTTTGACTAACGCATTCTTCAACTTCTACCATGCTAGGATACTGATCCCAAATTACATTAATCTAGCTAGCGAGTCTGCAAGTTTGCTTAAGGGTGTACTAGTGAAAAGTGAGGGTGCCAAATTACACAAGCATAGACTAACGTACAACACGATTATGGCACAATAGACTAACGCATATCACGATTATACTAGGACAGACTAACGCATAGCACGATAATGCTAGAACAGACTAACGCATAGCACGATAATGCTAGGACAGACTAATGCATATCACGATTATGTTAGAACAGACTATCGCACAACACAATTATGCTAAGATAGACAAATGCACAGCGCGATAATGTTAGGGTAGACTACCACAAACAATCTGGCCGTGCAGAGGCGGCAACACAACACACACACCATAACACAACTTTGGGAGGACCCCGTGACGGTGGCATGCTTCTTGCGCGATGCTGGCTGCCTGAGCTGACAGAAGCTGGGGAACGGCAACAGTAACAACCACAAGCAATGATCACAACTGAGAAATTCTCAATTTTAACGTACTGTGTGTCCTGAACTACTGAAATGGGAGAAAGGTATCCATTTTCTAACCTAAAAATGAAATAGTTATTTTCTAATTACAATTCTGTGGAGCAACTGGACATACATAAGGAGCCGAAACACTGAGAGCCATTCAGGAAAGTGCTCCAGTTCCAGGAAATGGAACATTAAAAATTAATGACATAAGGCTTAATTGGAATAGTCTCTGCTATTTTACAGTACAAAAGTTCATTTACTTAGTGGAACTATATTCTTCAAGGACTTTAGGTGTACAAGCTATAATTTGAGCTGCAATTTGAGAAAAGTTTGTTAGAATGTATAGCTTCTAGTGGAAACAGCCTATTTATTGAATGCTTTGACTATACTCTGTCTCAACAAGATTCAAAAAGAGAAACTTGAGGCAAAATTCTCGAAATTAAACTTGAGTTTAGTAGCAATATTAGGTGCGGAAGTGAGGAGTTTGGGGTAAACAGTACAGAGAAAGGCTGAAAGTATTCACTAAAATAAGGCCCACAAGAAAACATGACAGAACACTGAAGTGGAAATTCTCAACGAAGAATGGCTACGCTGGAGCTCCTCGAAAAAAATTAGCAAGGCAGAACCCAAAGCAAGACTTCCTGAAAGGAATAACTGAAGTGCACTAGGACATAGGAGCCCACAGCTCAAAGAAAATATCTGAAGTGAGAACTCAGCGAAGCTCAAGGCTCAAAAGAAATAGGTGAAGTGAGAAGTGCTCAAGATGAGAGCTTGAAGTGCGGACCACAACGCCCTCTGAGGCAGAGGTGTTTACTCTGCAAGCAGTACGCAGTTGGAAAAATTCTGCAGGAGCTATGGCGCTTGTAATGAACTGCGGGTGGCATACCGATAATTCTCGCTGCCTATACGGCCTAATATATTACACTGGTGCCTCTCAAAAACACGTCTTGCCGCGCCTCTGAAACGGCCCGACGGCCTTCCTAAATCGGCCCTCGGGCGCTCCCTTAAAATCCAGTCTCACAGGCAAGAGCCTCCAAAACGGCTTCGTTGCGATCGCCGCCAGGACATTCCACGATGATTTGAAAGCGAGGGGAACCTGTTCAGGAAAACAAGGGTTATAATGAAGCTGAAATTTATGATTATCTTCCAAAATACACGGGGGAGCTCCATTTTGTGCGGCGCCCTTAAAAATACACTACTAAAGAGGAGTTCTTTTGTGTTCTCTGAAGAGAATGCTTCTCTTCTAGTTTCCGGACATCTCATCAATGATACTTTTCCGAATAAAGTATAACTGTCGTTAGAATGTGTGTGGAGTAGAAGGTAAAATACAACATACCTTGAGTAATACGTACACATGGATCAAAATTGGGCTGCTAACTACTCAGACATTGGCTAATTACGGCAGAAACTGGAGTAATCTTGACTGGGAACTCGGGAAGACAATTATCGAAAGAGGCTAACAATGTCAGAAGCAGGGCGGGCTGAAACAGATGCTGCACTATTGTGAACATGACTAATGATAACGAAATGGTATTGACTTCTAGATATTGACTATTGAGGGTTTAGTTGCCTCATGAGCCTTATGTGTAGGTAAACAGTAATCTTTTCAGTCTGTTGCAATCTATGCAGATTCTATGCGGATAGAAGTATGAAATGTATACAGATAAGGCTTTGAATTTACTGTTCGTGAAGTTTCGTGACACTTTAGAATTTTTATGGAAATAGCGAAACAGAATGAGTGCAATAGCAGATATTGTGAAGAAATCAGTGTCTTTACGACTTTTGACTTTATACTAAATGAATAAAGGACCATATCCGTCGATTAAGATCATGATGCACTTATTTGAAAATGAGACTTCTTCAATACCTGTGTATTTTATTATTGCAAATATCTGGTACATGGTTCACCTTAAAACCGAGTTTAATTTAGTATAGGTACTTGTTTTAAAAATGAGAGCTAACTGGAATACTTTCATAATGCTCGAAAGCATGTGTTTTTACGGAGAGATTTAAAAGCAGTGACACATTTTGCCAATGAAACACCGCTAAATGCCTGAAAATTTTCGTTGACTAGGAAAAAATGTGATTCTTGAGCATTTTTTATGGCAGTGTGAGCGTAAAAATGATTTGACTTTTTGATGCTTAACAAAACTTGTAAAATTTTTCAACTACTGCATTTTAAAATAATTCTTTCAGCTGTGGCAGTCTAGATCAAAAGGTATTTGAAGCCTAGTCAATGATTAGATAAAGGCTTGTGCCTTGAACACACTTTCAGAACTTGAGGTCCTCTTAGTAAGAAGTTTTTGTGCGGCCAAGCAGCGCAGTCTTGAACCTCTGGCCCCTGTCAGCGTACACATGCTCTACTTCTCTGCATTATTACAAAAGGATGAGCTTCATAAATGTTCTCAAAATTTAAATGCTCATTTAAATGTTCTCAAAATTCCAGATGCAAAGACACGTAGACCCCGTCCTCAGCCAGCGCTAGATATGGTCGACGCTCACCAAGCAATCGAAAAACTTCGAAGTTTCCTACTAAATTTCGTAACCCTTTCATGGACTCTTTTTCTCCAAAGTTGCTGGTAATCTCAGAACGTAAAATTAATTTCCGGAGCAGCACTGAAGAACAGTAATCGGAGTTGTGCAGCAGAAGGTAAATGTTGACATCTTCATAGTTGAGGGAAATACAGATGCAAATGAGCAGCGAGTGGACGAAACTGCGTTAGTACATGAAGATATGAATGCATCAAGAGAACTTCTGATAGTGTCCGTGTTACAATAATATTTGGATACCGGTTGACTCTCGTTGTACATATGGGTCACACAAAAAAGGTGTTCAGCTTGGTTTAAATGGCTTCTCTTCAGAAATAACATTCAAAATTGCACTGCACAAATTTTTACACTCTATTTTCGAATTAACATTGCAAATTTACATTTTCTTTTCATTTGTTTCGTTTCATTTGGCCTAATTTCAGGCAATAAATTCCTTAGGTTAAACACATTGCTATGTTTCAAATAATTCGCAGGATAGACAAAATATTGTACACAAGCCTTGAACATTCTCGAGGTTATACTCCATCAAGGCCTTTCATGATGAAGTCATTCATGGGAATTTTCATATAATATTGGAATGCATTCCAAACATAAAAATTCTGTTACCTGTTATTTAAACATGTGAAATATAGTATCTACGTAAAACACTCAAACATTCATTACATTGTAAATGGTTCTATGACCCGTAGTAATTTTAATTGTACGCTACATCATTGCTTTGTGTTATATTTCTCACGTTGGACGGTGTTTGGAGAGCCTCCTGGGAAGCTGACACGGTTCCTCCCTAACGTCTCTCCCTTCGGCAAATTCCATGAAGGAATTGTCTAATTTCGTGCAGCATAACTGCTCAAGCGTGTTAATGCTCGCTCTGCCCATTGATTGATTGATTTGCGTCGCAATGGCACCCTAAAGGCTCTAAAACGAGCCTTGGCCAATCAGGATATTGGATTAGCCTGCATGGCCCCAAGCTCATTTTTTGGGCACTGGAGAGGACGGCAAATGTTGCTCAGGCCCAAGGAACACACTAATCAGCTTTGCTGTGAGGCTCATCTTTACGACGGCTAACATTTGTCTCCAATGTGCCGAGGAACGTGTGTGGAGAATGTTTGATTAGTTCAATTTTTACTACGGGAAAAAATCCAACTACAATATGTGAAGTCATCATAAAAGCACAAGCAATAAATCTTCAGCTTGGTTGTCATAGCTGCTCTGTGTTCTTTATCGATTAATGAAGCACAAACAAAGATGTTCCAAAACTTCCACTACCTCTTCTCCCGAGTAACATCCAGTGTATATTTTTTGCACGTGTTTCAATGTTCGTTAACATTTGATACGCTCTGAAGTAAATTGTGGACAATTTTCATTATCGTAATCATTACGGTAATTCACGTCACCTATTCTTTATTCTTTGGCAAAGTTTAAAGTTTCATTCACCGTTTCCTTATAATGAAAAGAAATTACCTCGCCTCACATCCGTTGTGCACGCTCACGGTTAAACTACAACGAAAATTATACAATTTTTTGTTTAATAACGTAAATTTGTTTTCAGGGTTTTCTTAATTTTTCAGGACTTAGATTCAGATTCTGCGTCTCATGAGAATTTCATGCACATTCACTGTTGCTCGATACCGTCATAGGATACTGTCATAGAATACTGTCATATGATACTGTCATAGGATACCGTCATAGGATACCGTCATAGGAAATCGTCATAGGATACCGCATAGGATATCGTCATAAAATGTCGTTGCATTAGGACAAAAATCATAGCAGAAACCGACGTGAAACGAAGAAAGAGGGACAAGAATGACGTAGCAAATTCAACTTGTCCACATCGGTTGGAATGAACTTTTTTTTGTACTTTCCAGCCATTGTCTGCCATGTTGGTTTTGTATTTACATATGTTATAAAATCGATACTTTCTTTTCTTAATAGTTAAGGCAATTAGAGAGTTTAAGGTTGTGTTAGTCTGATCGTAAATTCAAAGTAATATTTTGCTTCATGTGATGTGTTCTCATCGAATTAAACTCAGAATAATACACTGCATGAGCCTTGAACGTTAACCTGGTATGGGTCATGAATAAACCTGTTAAACATGTTAACTCGATACAGGGGAACTCAGAAGTACCTTAATATCACGGCAAGAAGTTCAAAGATTCAGAAGCAGTTTACTGGCTAAACGTTCAAGCTTGGCTTTCTTTGTTGTCGAGCAATTTGTTAGGCTCACCGAGACAAGAAATGAGCGACGTTGAAATGAAGAGATTCTAGAAGAGAGACGCTACGGGAATTTGCCAAAATTATTCTACGGCGAAAGCTTCAGTATTATTTTCTTTATTGTCCAAAAATTTATTAGTTACACCATGACAGGAAATGGATTCCTTCCAAAAGAAGGATCGTAAAAGCATACAACAGCCGTGCCAAGAATATTTGCATATAATACTTTGGAAAAGGAAGTCGTAACAGTTTTTCATTGCGGCATCTCTTGGTATTTCCAAAAAATATTCTTGGTTCTAGAGCAGTTTGTAGCTATAGATACATATTTTGTCATTTCCTCGTTTTATATGGTACAGTAGGGATCAAAAATTTTTAAAACTATTTGTAACTCAAAGTCCGACTAAAATTTAATCTGATTTTACGAGCATGACTAATGTATATTTATAATAAAAATCTTAAAACAAGTAACGACGTCTGGATGAACCTCCAGGCTTTGATCCTGAAAAATTTCTGTGAAATTCTTCTCGGTCCTATCAAATTTGTTCACCCTAATTAAAAAATCTAACTAGTTTACTTCTCTCGAAAGCATGTCAGACCTAAATCTGTTCATTATATTCCATAGTATTCTCAAACTTTTTATTGGGTGGTATCTTAACTCATTCTTTGAGTATTCATCTCAAACATGCATCAATCTTGTTACCATTTCCATCTCGTTACTGTAATTTGAATGTCATTTTTCTCAAAAGACAAATCCGTTGTGACCGACATGAGGGCAAAATGGTGTTCCTTCTTGGACTAGACAAGCAGAAGGTACGTCCGTGTTCTCCCAGGATTCATCCCCATAAGCCTCTTTCTGACGCATGCACCAGGAACCAATTGACGAAGGGCTTGCGTCGCGACGGCAGCGGTCGCCCTTCCAATTTTTTGGATCGGGTAATGCGAGCTGCTTTTGTGTTTGGGCTTGATAGATGAGGGGAGGTTGGAGCCATAGTGACATCCTCCATTCAAGGCTTCCGTTCAAAAGACGCTTGCTTGGAATAACAGGGAAATATCGATGAAAAGTTGTGTCATGAAAGGGTACGCGATTAGGGGAATATTTTTCCGAGATATCGGCTTGAAATGTTGATTTTTTTTTTGCCTTCGAGTAAACAAACATTACTTACTGTTCCCTAATAGCAGAGTGAAACACATATAGATAAACAGAGTTGTTTTTAGATTCTTAGTCATTGCGAAGATAAACGCCTTTAGCTGTGTGAGACAGTGATTTCTTTTTTCAGACATGAGGCATAAAACACTGCAGAATGAAGAAAATAGACAGTGAATAGTGTAAAGCTGCATCTCAAATTATAAAATTCAAATCATCAACTAGGAAATATTCAAGCAGTTACTGTTCAGCCATCTGCATAAAAATAGAGTTTAACGGTCGTGAAGCGCCCTTCACAAATGCTCGAAACCCTCGCGTCTGATGCCTCATGTGCCTCCCGCTGTGCAGTTTAATCCATTGAAATAAAAGTTGTTGCAAATTCATCTGTCCGGGAACCTCCATCAAAGGGAACATTAATAGACTCCGGCCAAGTTTTGATGGTCTGATCCCTCGACTTTGGAGGCCGAGCTGAGGGCCAAAGTTTCAATGGAGCGACGACGCTGCAGAACAATGACCTTAGTGGGAGTCTGGACGTGGAGTCGGAGTCAAGGAGAAGGGGTTATGAAGTAATGGTCGTCAAAATAGCCATATAAGGATATTAAGGTAATAATAAAGTTGCTGCATATCGAGAAATTTGTTTTTCTAACATAATGAGCGTAAATTTAAATTTTTTAAATACATTTATGCATTTTTATTTTCCCTTGTTCACTTAATGTTTAAAGTTATAGTTCTATATTTGAGGTTAGAGTCTGAGTCACGGAACATCTATTTTTAAGCAATGACTCTGTTCAAGAAGTCGGACTCTCTCGTTCAGCTTGCGGTTCTCAGAGTCTTGAATTTGTGAAGAAGGGCTGCTATCACCGAACGATGTTACTCCACTTCTTCAACCTTGCTGCTCAGCTCTATTTCAGCTCAGTTGGTCAGCCCTTCTCTATTTTAGCTAATAGCAGGAGCAATAGAGGGACTTTTTGCTCAATGGTTCGTGAAGCAATTGATGTGGAACTTCCGAACGCCCTCTTACGTATGACAGAAGGCATGGAGCTTCTTTTATCTGCTGTACAGAACTTCAGCCTCCCAGGGGGCGATGAAAGAATGACGGGACGGCCTGGAAGGTGTTTCGTCCTCTCTGAGTCAGAGACTTCTGTATTCTATGCTCGTCGTAAGATAACATCTAATCAGTAATTATTTTGCTCCTTGTATGAGTGAGTTGCCACCAGCTAGAATAACGCTAGTTAAGCCCACAACTCGATACATTTAACGACCTAAGCTCATGTGCGTGGATCAGCGTGATAAAGCATTGAATTGTATTGTGTTGCTATGTAGCATTTATTAACGAATAATTTCACCTACGAAGATATATAAATATTAATATGCAAACTCATGTTCAAACTCAGCTTAAGCATGAAAATTTCTGAAAAGATGCACGATCTAACGTTCATACTTGATCATTCCATGAATAAAGTGAGCCTTTGGATTACAGAGCAAGTCTGCCAGCTCGCGGTCAATGCCTGTCATTGGGTCATCATGTTTGGGGCCACTAACATTCAATTTGCAAGTTTGCAGAGCTGTGTGGAGTCGTCGTATCAATTGAGTCGATGGAAGCAGTTGGTCCATGAACGGCATTACTTCTCATGGCCTCTCTGCACGCACGGCTCCACAGCCAGCAGTTCTCAATTGTTTGTGGTGACGGTATTTCACTCTGTTGTGAATTTCTTGCACTTCTCCAATTTCTATATTCAGGCACTGTGGCACCTTTTCCACACGTTTAGTATAAAAGTCAGTTACCTCTATTCAGCTGTTTCATGTTTTTTTAAATTATCAGCCTTTTTCAATATTTTTATGGATTTTCGACTAAAATATTTCATATTGATTTTGTGAGTACTTTTCATTATATCAGCTGTATAACAATTTGTAGGCTTAAGCGTCTAAATTTATTCCAGTTTGAACATCGAGTGATATGATTACCTCCAAGCAGTTTCAACACACACAGAAATTTACTTCTACAGGTAAAAAATTCACATAGTTTAAAATAAAAACTACTTCTAATTACATGAATAAGTTACTCAAATTAGAACTCAGTTGATGACCGTGAATTCCTGGAATGTTAATGTATCAATATTATGCAAATAAGCATCTACATTGAATTGAATTAGCTATTAAAAAGGCCATCTGTTGACTTACTCATAAGGCTTAATCGCTCATTTTTCAATTAAACTCCACATAGAATCATCCGTACGAAGTTCATTGCAGAATTCAAACAACATTTTAGGTCACGTGGATTACAGTACTTGTTGAAAGGAGTACCAGCAAGATCCTTGCTCTTCCCTGTTGAACCAAAAACATGCTCTTGAACTCCTGTTGAGAATCGCTGCTTACTCAACTTCTTTGTATCACTAATTAGAATCACTTTCTCGTCATGGGTACAAAATATCTCAGCCGTGAGCGAAAAAATCTAGGCAAAATGAGTGCTTTATATCGAGATATCTGGTTGAATTTTTTCGTGATTTTTAAAAACTTGAGAAATAAATGGAACTACGCAAGTGTTGCTAACACTGGTACGTAATTTCGTGAAACGTGGATGAAGAACTTTTTAAAACGAGTATATGCGATTTGAGCATTTCAAACCATGGTCAAAAGTGAGAGCTTGACAATCAATTGTAAGTTTACCATTTTAAGCTGAAAATATGAATGATTGATATTTATCGTCAATTTATTTACCCAGAGAAATGATCGAGAAAAAAATAGTTCGCTTCCGTATTTTACGATCACAAAATATTTTCAAATACTTTGGTCTTACATTAAAAATTCAATAGCTCTTCTGCACAGTGAGTTACACGCTCGAAAAATACACTTTCACCTAAGCTGCAGTTCGCAAGTGAGCAAAAATGACTAAAACACCGCAGAACTCGGCAAAAAAATAATCGAGTGTTTCAAGACACTCCCCTGCTTGCACGCACCGCCGACGAGGAGCTCTTTCGAGAAGCAGCCTAGGCAGAACGCAGCGCCATCGTTCATATTGTCTTTGGAAATATTCCCCTTATTTTGGTAAGGATTTACGAGGCTGGCTCAATAGGCCCTCGCTGCTATACCGCCTTATTGGGCTGAGCTTCATGGATATTTTTTAGGTCTTCCTACGACCATCTGCCGCCTCCCGATCATCCCCAGCCCCAATTGTTGTGACTCAGGGCTGGGTGTTCTTTGCTAGACTGGTGTAGGGCTGTCATCAACACACAACCCCGTAAAGAATCTCAATCGAATGGCTTCAGACTGTCTCAAATTTTATGACCAGGGACTAGGTGCTGTTCAATTGTGATAGCGGTAGATGGCATGACTACTCTAATTTCAAATAAATCTAGTGTTGCACTGGAGCCACACCGGTGCCACGATTTAAAAAAATTACTATCAAGGCTTGCGGGAAACAAAAACCATCAAACATGAAAGTATAAATACATCATTGTCTAAGTAACAAAGCACATAAAATTTGTAAGAATTTTTATCAGCAAATAACACTGATCAAGATTCAGTAAATCTAGATTTAGTAAAGCTAGTAGAACAGATCGGGCTCAATTTTTCCTTGAGGTGCGACCATATGGCAGGCCTAAAAAGCTTCATGATTTGCGATGAGCGGCAAGCGGACTCAGACTTACTGCAGTGAGGATGTTTAATCGGCTAGTAAATCATCCGTCAGCACGAGATTTACGGAACTTAGTTCAAACTTAGGGAAGCCCAAACGCTTCAGCATAACATTAAGCGTTTAAAAGCCGTACATTCCAATCAATAATTCATCATTGTTATATAGTGTCAAAAATATTTGAAACAAATGCGAGGCATGACGGGAGAAATGCCAGAAAATGGACAGTAATTTAGAGAGTGCGCAATTCAGTGCAATATATGTAGCTGAAACTCGGTCACTTGAATTGCTAAAGTAGTCGTTTAAAAATGCAACGTATGAATGTTGCTAATTGAATGAATTTGTCTTTTTTATTTTAGTAAACCCTTTTCTTATTCAATCATGTCACTATTTTAGATGCTGTGGTTCACTGTACACTGTAGGAAAAAAGTCTTATTACACGAAGAGATGGCTTTCAGCACTTGACCAGCAATATAACAGCTGGGTTAGACAGAAGTTGAATGCACTTAATCTTATAAGGAGCAAATTAGTTTTGACTGATCAAAATATTGCATAAAATACGAGTGTCACTCACATAATGTTTATGAAACATTTAAATTTCAAAGAAATACCAAGAATATAGAACTAAAGTAACTATTTTCAATGTGCTTCAGGCAGGCCAGTGATATAGATGGACCATATAGAGTTATTGAGGAGCACCTGTAAAAAAACAAGTCGTGTAAAAAGTACTGCTGCTAGATCACCTCTAGTGCTGGTAATTCGAACTGCACATTAGTTTACAGTTTCAGCGCAGCTATACTGAACTGAGGCTACAGCTAGTTTGTCAGAACACTTTCCGTTAGATCTTCAACATACCAAGCCAAATATTACGAGCCCTGTGTTGCAGAGACTAATTGTGTGTATCGAGTTGGTGATGAAATTTTACGCTAATTTTTCCCAAATGGGAGCGTATTTGAATAAGGGATGTTACTTGGGTGCCCTCCGAGCTCACTTCAAAGAACTCCTCTACTCGCTTGGCCAGAGTTGCCGGAGAAACAGGGCCCCGCTCTACCGTTGCGTCGTCCCTTTCAACACAATCTTATTATTTAGTGACTTCCTTGTGTCATGCGTCTAGCGAAGGTAGGCGAGCTTCGAAAAAGCAGTGATGCTTATCTACTCGTAACTACATTTACTGGCATACATTAACATATGTAAATTAACTAATGACACTGGGCTGAATATATTGCGTTTTTAATGAAAATTCCTAGGGTGCTTAAAAGTGAAAATTTTATTTTCATTGACTGATCCCAAAGAAATTGAATGTCATGGTACATCCTACCCGTTGGAAAATACCGATTCTGTGAGCTCATAAAAACCGGTGCAACAACTTATTCAACTCAATGGCACTGATTTTCAAAGACGTTAGCTTGCATCGTAATATTCAAGGAGTTGTTTCGATTTCGCAGCCCCGACAGCTTTATGACGCCGGCAGAAGGTCTCTCGAGAGTAAGATCGGAATAAATCAAGTTCAGATGTCGTCTGCTGGAAGGCAGGTGGTAAACAAGCTTTGGAAGTCTGTAGGCAACAGGAGCGTTATTGAAGGTTCAAAATCTTCAATTAAATCCCAAGGACAGAAAGACTGCAGGGAGAAGCCAAGTTATTTTGTGTCCGTCTAAGTTGCAAATTTTTAAGTCCTTCACTTTTACTTCTGAATGTTTCAGGCAAAAATTACTTTGCCTACAGTCCTTTTCTTGTTCTCCATATAACTCATCAATGCTACTACACTTCTCAAGAGAGTCTTAGGAACAGAAAATTTGATAGATTTGAAAATGTGTAGTAGACGAATTTCTTGTAAATTTGATCACTTTCAAATGCAATTAAAATGTTTCGAATTTATATTAATGTAGATGATCCAACATTATCAAGTCCCAGTCAATGGATTTTGTCCACATGATAATAAAATGGCCAAAATAAATTCGAGAGTTACGATCGGAACTATAAGTAGGTATAAGCATACCATTATCATTACGATGACCTTCGGTTCAGGACACATCTTACCTCCCAGAACGAGAATACCTGCACGGAAACGTATAGAAAATGAGGGATACATTCCAAGACGCCTGTACGACCGTGATAAGAAAATAGAGCCTCCACTAACAATAGGTTTTCATGGAAATAATACAACTTCGTTATAAGCTGATCATGTCAGAAATAGGCTATGCCACGCCCTTTTTACTGAGTCTCTAAGAGAGACGAATGGTCGGGCGGGCTGTGGAAATGGCGCTCAACCGATCACAGTTGGCTGCTGAAGACGATCAGGTGCTTTCTCTAATCATGAACATGGATAAATGATACATCACAAGCCCTTCTACGGGGCAATGAAGACGCTCATAGCCCTGTATTATGTTGGGGGAAAGAATCTTTTCGATAGCACACAGAAGACCGTTTTTACGTACGTATCCCTCACAATTTTGACCCCTGGTTCTAGGTTTTATGATAATGATGCATGCTTTTCTAAAAATTTCTGTAAATGTAATGTAAGTATTCACAAAAGGGAGTAATGTCTCTGTGTAAATTTTCTTGTCATGCTAAAAGTTCTAAGTGTACACACTTTGCGTTCAATAACGATGTACTCGCTATGATTTTTCTAAATATATATAGGCGAGTTTACGTCTATCTTATGGATATTCTTCCGTGGAGGAGCGTTAACAAATAATCAGGTCTTTCGATGCTGGTCTAATAAATTAAATGATAAAACTACAATATTTTTAGTGTTAAATAAGAAAGGAGTTCGATGTACAGCTAAAGATGTGCATAAAACTTCGTCAACGCTCAGGGTGCTCTTAGTTCACTCAAACTTTGACGACCAATAAAAGGCATAGTGAGGCTCTAGTTTTCTGGATATGCTGGGGCCAAAAGAATACATTTCATTGAGTTTAGAGTACAACACTCTTCGGTAAATCCAGCACGAACACCAAGTCAGAGTCGCAAAGTTGTTCTGAAATCCAGTAGAAATTTCCTTGACATTTTTGCCTGCAGGATAGCAACGTCCTTGCTGATATCCGTTGTGTGTCTGACAATTGCTACTATTAAACGCAGCGCTATGGAGCAAAAACCTTACTACGGTTCTATATTAACCAGTTTAGCAGAGGTTTTTGCTAGAATAACTTATATCAATTTCAAGAAATCCATAGTTATTAGTTTAACTCAGGTGAAATCTGTGTAACACTTTTCAAGTCAATGTTAACAGAGAAAACATTGCATCTCTAACAGTGCAAGCATGATGGAAGAGGTCGTTCACTTCAGAGCTCTGTAAAATACTGAGGAGATGATCGTTCACTTACACAATTGTGAATATTATGCTAAATTGAATATGCATCACCAGCTTGGTCGACTGGTGAGCGAGTCTGCTTTCGAGCGGGAAGACCCGGGTTCGAATCCCGCTGCCGACATGGTTGACGCGGCTAGAAATACGGCATGGGACTTGGGTAAAACAACCGAATAATTATCGAAGTAATTATCCGACCCAAGAATGGGCCAGAAGGTTCGTTCCTATAGCCTCATTCTATTCTATTCTATTCTATTATGCAACAAGTTCCACGAAAGGGCTTCTACATCTGGGAAGTGTCCAAGAAAACCTAAATAGTGACACAATCCCCAGGGATTTTGTTTTATATCAGAGAACAATTTTACTTATTGATGGTGAAGAATTTCAGTTCTTTCACTTCAGAGATCATAGTTGATGGTTACTTAACGGCGTTTGTCCTGAGCACGTCTTAAGACTTCAGTGGTGTTCTCATAGAGAAGTTCTGCTCAGCTTAGTAGTTTCAAGCACCTACTTGCGTCTCATTCATACACTTGGTCTCAGAGGACTACAGCTGTAACTGCCTGCATAATTCATTCAGGGATTATCGTACTTCATTAATAAGAATGTCAAAAAATATATAATTGATTCGAATTCTAGGTGAGATTAAATTCTCTTACAATAAGGAATCCATGTAACAGCTGCAGCTAACAAACATAAACTGAGAAAAAATGCAGCTGAAGTGTGCATTGGAGAAACGAATGGGCAAGAAATGCTTTGATAATCATATTTTTGCTAGGAAAAACTGGCGCAAAAGTTTTTCATCGGCGCTGAACTTTCAACCCATTATTTTTCTGAAGGATCAGCGACGAGGTTACTCTATTAATATTCTATGACCACATGCGGTGGTTGCAACGAAGTATGTGAACCTAAAATGCATTCACAATAAATACACAATGCAATTTAAAAAAAACGCAGATTTAAGAAGCCCATTTCTGCATTATATTTATTTGTTCAACCCATAGTTACAACATAAAATGACATTTTTTGAGATAAACAAAAATTTATTTTTTGAACGAATTTCAAATAAATGGAAGTTATAATAAAGTGAAGAAATTTCAGGCATCGTTTAAGGTGAAGTATAACAATGAAGCTTTCATTATGAATTAGTTAACTCTAATGAAAGTACAATTGAAGGGTGGAAAGCACTAGTGGACTACTTGCATTTTTCCCACAGGAGAAAATGCAAGTTGTCCACTAGTGCTGTCCACCCTTCATATAGTAAACTACTGGATCGTAATCGCCTCTGTCTGCGCTGTGTTAGCGACAGCACGGGAGTGGACTACTTGCATTTTTTCCCGTGGAAAATATATTATATTTACCACGGGAAAAAATGCAAGTAGTCCACTAGTGCTGTCCACCCTTCAATTGTCAACAAACTAAACACTCTACAGCGTATATTATACAATTATTAACGAACTCAATGCATTGGAGTATCAATTAGCAACAGACTCAACACGTTGACGCATCAATTAGCAACTGACTCAACATATAGATGCATCAATTAGCAACAGATTCAACACATTGAAGCCTCAGTTATTAATGAACTCAATACATTGACGCAATTCTTGGTCAAAAATAGAGTTCCGGCCGAGGACGGTGCGGTGGCTGTACCGCCTGCTCACCTGTAGACTGCAGGGGAGTGGCGACGTTTCACATGCAGAGAAGACAAGAAGAATTCCAAAATGGCTTTAATTCTCATCGTGCAGCTCGGGTCTAAAACACCAAAAGCTTTTCCTAGCAGCCTGAATAAATTTAAAATCGTCTAAATAGGCAAAGTTGTTCGGGAACGTAACTCACTTTTGCGGAGTATTTTACATCAGCATTATCTCTTTACTCAGATAGTTATGTTACTTGTACTGGGACACTTGATCTGCATTATTACGTATCATAATGGATGAAGTTTTTATGTGTATGCCATAACTGAAGTATGAAGTACAACGAACTTTAATAGTATTAGGACAGCAAGATCATATTCAATAGTTTGAGTTTGAATGTCCATGAATTTTAACGCTGAAGTAGACAAGTAGAGTAGTAGACAAGTGGAAAAGTTTAGTTTTACGTACATTTTTTACAGAGCATTAGAATACTTTCCTGGGATTTACTATAGTCTATACTGAAGTAAATGAGATGGTAGAGTCTTTATGTCAGATCTATGATACATTGCTTGCATTAATGCGATATTTCTCAAAGTTTTAAGAGCGCTGGGTCCCAGGTTAAACCAGTGATGTTACAAAATAAAACCGAAGAAGATAGTCTCGGAACCCACAACTACTTTTCTTCCCGTTACTGAAGAACTAGCACATGTTGCTCAGTCACGTATAACACACACAGGTACGTTGAGTCTGTGTACTCAGGCATGAGGCTCAGTTGCGAACGACTAGCAGAATAAATTTTTAATTTGAGATTTATGGATACTTAAGCCAAGAATTACGCACAAAGACGTAAAGATCTCACCGCCCATGCAAGTTGGTGCCTGAGAATTGATGTATTTTTTCATATGTTGCCTGTAATTTGCGAAATAAAGCGTTTTAGTTCATGTCGGGAGAGAGAGAGAGAGCCTATATATATCAGGTCTGTTCTGCATGTTTCCCCGTAATAGCAAAGTCCAGACTACTGTGCAGAAAACTCGAAAAAAACAAGAGCGAGTTACTTTGTAGTTTAGACTGATATTTAGAATATAAATGAAGCCAATGAACTGGCCTTTACTGTGTATCAGAAATGCATAAAGGTAAGACTGAGTGACCAAGTCTGGATTGAGTCAAACTTGCAAATATGTGCTGTTGACATTGGGTATAAATTTGCTGAACACCCAGAAATTTCTGTGCAAGTCTGAGGCATCATTTTTCTCCCGCTAGCACGCAATAAGGCTTCAGAAGAACAAAGGGTCATGAATATCAGCGTCTGACTTCAGGTCATTGAGAGCTGAAACCAAGTCTGCGGGTTCGTCTCGCTTTGTAATAATCGCACGAATGTATTTAAATATTCGAAAAATATCTTGGAAAAAACACGATTTGGGAAAACTGATTCTTAATTAATGCCACAAAAATAAAAGTTGAATATGAGATTTCAGTAACAGAGAAACATTCGCTTGTTGCATTAATAAAAAAACGAGAAACTATCGTTAAAATATAGTTGTCGTGATTTTTTACAATTTAATTTCTGACAGATGTTGGAGTCTAGCACCACTTATTGAAGATGAACTCGTAGTTTTATACCTTGCAAATAACGGTAGAAAACATGAGTGCTAACTGCGTAACTGTCCGGTAAGCCTGCACAAGTATGCCTGATGGGCTTAGGTCATGCCTGTACATTTGCTGAGACTTGGTAAATTCGATCAAGTTGCCCATGAAAGTTTAGAAAGCACCTATTTCACAGTTTCCTTTATTCATTTGTTTACATCATCATTTGAATTGCGAGCAGTGAGTAGAAATAAAAATGAATTAATACTTCGTGTTGATATTATCCACATATACACTAGTTGTAGCAGTTTCAGAGTAATGCTAACTATACTCCTAGTATACATATTAACGAAGATGAGATTTATATGTTTATAATTGGGAATGTTTCCCGATATTTGGTATATTATAATATTTGCGACAATCACTGGCTCATACTCGTTTAAAAAATCCTGAGATAAAATGCTTATAAAGACATGGAACTATGAAATGAATTTATTTAATCTAATTAAAAAAATTTGAGCTGGGAATCGACGTGTAAAATCGTACCGCAAATATTTTTGTGACTCCGTCGTTAATGTGACAAATCTGTTTGAAAATGACGGCAGATAATGACATGTATTAAATCATGAGCTGTAATTGAATAAGTAAAAACAGAACAATCAAGTTCTTACCTTAAATTATAATTCAATATGCAACTATACGAACAGAAGTCATGTTTAATGTTAGTAATACACTGATAAGCATTACAACAACAAAGCACGAAAGTACAGTCTTCTTACCTATGATTGCCGATCAACTTGATGAAATTGACTATGGAAAGTGTGCGTAAATCTTTTGAAGACATTTAGAACTTGGCAGGGTCACAAGAATTATCTTTCTTCAAAAAGTCCATCATTCAAAGTGGCACAAAACTGCATCACGTTTCCGCCGCGCTACAACACAGCTGTCTTCGTGACAGAAGACCTGTACAGCATCTGAGTTACTTCAACTGTTATGGTCCAGTTTATGTTATTGCTTTTTTATCAGTCATAGTTATTGATCAGTCATTGTTATTGTTCAGTTGTTATTTCTCAGTTATTATTTATGTGCAGTTATTGTTCAGTTATCACTTATGTTCAGTTATTATTATTATTGAGTGCAGTCCCTCATGAATGCTGCAACTCTAATATTATGAAAGGAAATGTTTTTTTTAGCGTTGGATGACTGTTCATGGTTAATTTGGTTCATTGTTCATTCAAATTTCATTTGAATGCTTGGTCGACTGGTGAGCGAATCTGCTTGCAAGCGGAAAGACCCGGGTTCGAATTCCGCTGCCGACATGGTTGACGCGGCTAGAAATACGGCATGGGACTTGGGTAAACAACTGAATAATTATCGAAGTAATTATCCGACCCAAGAATGGGCCTGAAGGTTCGTTCCTATAGCCTCATTCTATTCTATTCTATTCTATTCTACTTTCAAATACTACTCAGTTAAGTCTAAATTCGCCCGCTTCTTTCCTGTGTTGTGGTTCAGTTATAGTCAAGCTGCATTGATGTCTCCATCACGTCTAAGATTTTTGATATTTACTAGATAATAGTGGGATTTACCACCTGTTAATGGGATATCTAAACATACACTTGCATTATCTGTCTGAATGCTTTGAATATCTTTTGCATTTCCCATTTCGAGTTAACACATCATATACATATCTGATTTCAATGGAAATGTTGTGAAACGTTTTGTCGGATCAAAATATGGTACATTCATAGTACCATTCATTTTTTTCTCTCTTTCATGGCCTGCGAATTTCAGAGGAAAGTTTAATCGCACTTGGGCCCATGCACTGCCAAGAACTGCATCAAGAGGCAAGTAAAGGGCAAGAGATGCATCGCTCTCGTTCTGCAAGGAAGAAGCTAAGTGCCTTGAAAATTGTTGTATGCATGAAAAACGGGCGGATCTTCTAAAGTAACATCATTGGTTTAAGCAAAACTGTCTGGCCCCTGACAGTTCTACCAGAGCGTCCGTACCGAACCATTCGTCACAAGAATATTAGGTGACGCCTTTCAGGTTTTTTGATCTGGTTCTAATGAGTTTGGTACCCTGTAGGTCTGTCAGTTACGCTGGTGTAAGCATAACCTAAAGCTTGACTGAAGATCCACGTAAGGAACGAAGCACAGCTTGCAATGCCCAGCGCTTTGTTAGCCACGCAAGAAAGCCTCCTATTTATTATCGAAGTCCATGAAAACCAATCAGGCTGTATTAATTCAAACATGAACCGAAAGTCCTGGCAGCATGCAGAGACTCCTTGAGGTACACCACACAGCAGAAGTTTAATTCTTTGCATCATCTATGGGATGGCTGCCCGTAAGTTCCGCTCTATAGAGACGCGGGGCGTTTGAAAGAAAGGCAACAGCGGAACGGCAACGTCGGTAAATCGGAGACCCATTAGAAAGTTCGATTTGTAAGCTAATGAAGCCATGTTGGAACCTGAGCAAAGCACGACCAGAGACAAGAAGCAAAGATCAATGGTGGCGCTGAGGAATGGGCAGTGGTGACGGTCTCAAGATTATAGTCGTGTAGCTAGGGGGTTAATTGCGTTTGAAGATCAGTCGTAGATCATTTTAGAATCTCAGTCTTCAGATGATCTTTGTGTTTCTGGGTATGCTAGTGGCTCGTGGTAATTAGATACTACTCCCGGACGTTTATTTCAATTAACTGACTAGTGATGATAACTCTTCTTGGAAGTTATCTCGATTTCAAAGTATCATATTTGTTTGAAGGTGATTTGAGTTTAGGCCGTAGTATTTGGTACGGGTAAGAGATATCATACATTGTGGTGCGGTTGTGAACTAGGTTGTGCGAGTTTAATTTACTTGTAAAGGACGATAATCACTATGGTTGTGAGGACTGTGAGGAGTGATTGTAAGGCATGGTCTGCGTTGTTGCCGAAAATCAAAAATCCAACTCAATGGTAAAAAATCAAGGTATTTTTTAACACAGAATAGTTTTAATTATGAAACATTGATTTGCATTGTTAAATTAGAAAACGTTGAGCGCATGAACACAGAAATTCTCGTTGCGTTTTTACTAGTTTCTTATGACTGAAGCTGCATCAGTTTTTTTGAAATCTACAGGGTGTCTCAAAAAAATGTAAATGTAACGCACCCTTGGTGTGCGTTATCAGCGTTGTCTGGACAATAATGGTCATCAATTCGAACATTTGCGAACATGATTCTTTAATCACATTTGTCTTCTGTATTCGAAGCTATTCTATTTCACTGTATGTTCATAAATAAAGGATCTCGTCATTCGAAGTGTGAGTACATTTTTTTGAGACACCCTGTACTACATTAATACACAGTTCGATGCTTGCTTGGTTCGTTTTTCTATCACGCTCTTAAGGATTTAGATAGGAAAAAATTCAGTAGGGTATAGATATATTGTAAGCATTGTATTGTGGATACCAGAGGCACATCATTCAATGTGGAAACTCATTCGCAAAGCTCACGTCCACTGGCAAATCAAACGAAAAATTTCGTAAAAAACATGTAAATTTTCTCACTTGTGGGTCTACTAGTCTACACTATATAATAGGCAGTGTATCTCCATCTCTACCCATCTCTCTCTGTATCTGTGTGTGTCCGTCCCATTACTTCCTATCTATTACTGAAGAAAAATTATTGAACTGAAATCAGAAAAGGTATGTATGTAGTATAGGCATTGTATTGTGGATACCAAAGGTGCCCAATCACTATAAAATACTCAACTTTTTCCGTTATTAGTTTTCTTCACTTACACGGCCATGTTATCGGTAGATAAGATTCAGAATGAAAGTTCTGTATGTATCCATGAAAAGTGTTCAGATTCTGATGGTACTACGGGTAAAATGGAATAATATATTTCATCTAATAGATCTTTAATTTTATTACTTTTAAACGAAGGAATTTCAACGGGACTATTTGGGCCATGGTATCGGTAGATAAGATACCGACTGGGATTTCGGTATATATTAATGAAAGTATTCATTTAAAACACAATAATTCGTCTTAAATCTTTAATGCATTCATCTTTACAATAATTTTAAATTATCAAATATAAATCGTGGAACTTCCCCGGGAAATGTCTAGTTCTATATTTTTTGTATTTTTTGAAATAAAATACAGAGGAAGAGTGGTGCTTTCAGCTGTAAATAACAAGAATTCTAACTTACAACAACATCAAAGTAATTATGTATTCAAGGCCAATTCACATCAACTTGTAGAAAGCAGTAAAGCAGTTTCTTGGCATAATATATTCATGATTGGTTTAATGAGAACAGTTCTTGCATCAATACAGGTCTGCAACAAAACAAATATACATTGTAACACGACATGAGATCCTACAAAGAGAAAATTTGCAAATAAATAATCATGTATTTCGTAATGTTTGTATGAAACAACAAAGTAAAGTATGGTAATGCCCTACAGTAGCACTCGTTAAAGAACATTCAATTTCACATACATGCCCGAGGCTATGATTTATGTTCCTCGCACTGAGGCATCCGTCATAAAATGAAAAATTTAATCAATTTTGAACAAAGCGCAGGCGTGCATACACCCATAAATTTACATTCATGATGAGTGCGGAGATTTACGTAAAAATAGTAACACCATCCCCCTCTGTTTTCCTCCATTTAAGGGGGAAATAATGCAATTTTTTAATGCGAAGTACCATTAGGAGAGTCCCCTCTCGCTTCTAATTTGCATGACGTACACCGAGCGGACGGCCACAGCAAGCCCCTCTGGCGGCAGTCGCTCCGGACCTCAGCAGACTTTCTTCTAATTTCATGTAAATAAAATGACACTAAACTGACACTCCCAAATCGTGCTAAGCATCACACCACGTATAACATGATTGCAAACATGCCAGAGATAAAACGAAAAAGATTGCATATTTTGAGACTAGGAAAATGAGAGAAATGATAATTCTAAGTTTGTGCAAATAAATTTTCAGGAATAAACATATACTTCAATAATACTTTTAAATTATGGGCTTCACGTTCAAATGAGCAGGTAGTAACACACAAAAGTATCGGATATTGAGACGACAGTATTAAATATAAGCTTTCACCAGCGATGTGAACAGAGCATGATGCACAATGATTTCAATTTACAGAATTAATGATATTGTAACAAGGACGCATTAAAATCTTTAGCGCATAAATTCCATCAGTAAAAAATCTTTTTAACAGATTTAAATGCAAATAAAATGATTAGATTAGAAATGAATTGAACGGTTCCGCAATGCTAAGATCTTGTTCATAACAACGGGAAAAACTTTTTCGAGTTATAGTAAGTAAATTGTAAGAAACCAGCACATTTTAAAGTAAAATATTGTTGATAGTTCACGCTTATAATAAAATATAGGTAATCATTATTGATGCTGTGCATATATTTGCTTACGAATATAAGAAGGAAAGAGATTTGCTCCATCAATAAAAACATGCAAAGTCTCAGTATCTAAAGTGTCCAAGTCAGTAAAATGTTCCCATACCTGTAAGACATGTGCGTAAAATGGAGGATAATCCACCTCGACTTTACACAAGATACTATAAAAAAGATAATCAATGACTGATTGCATACAATGAATTAAAAATTCAGAGCTCCCGTTCGATTAAAACAACTGGTAGGTATTAATTCCTTTATAATTTTCATCAATTTTTCGAAAAAGTTCTCTACTTATTCTCCACACATTAAATATACGGCGACATAAGGTGTTACCCTATACCTATTCTCTCGTGCAATTGCCTTACGAGTTTGGGTACTGTTGTGTCGTCCTGTGGTATTGCCCTATGAGTGGGGTATCGAGTGTAATGTCGTCCTGTGGTATTGCCCTATGACCGTGGGTACTGTAATATTGTCCTGTGGTATTGCCTGATGACTGGATACTGTAATATTGTCCTGTGGTATTGCCTGATGACTGGATACTGTAATATTGTCCTGTGGTATTGCCTGATGACTGGATACTGTAATATTGTCCTGTGGTATTGCCTGATGACTGGATACTGTAATATTGTCCTGTGGTATTGCCTTATGACTGGATACTGTAATATTGTCCTGTGGTATTGCCTTATGACTGGGTACTGTAATATTGTCCTGTGGTATTGCCTTATGACTGTGAGGACTGTACAGTTGGCACTCAAGATCCGTGTCTGTTAATTGCAAATTTCTCCAGCGTCGTTCATATAATTGTTTGGTGGTAGTGCAATTGAAATCAGCGTTTATTTGTTGAGTTAATAAATTTCCACAATTAATTATCGACTTTCATCCACGCTTTCAAATATCGTCGTAGACTAATCAAGAGTTAGTGTTTAATTAGTTATTGACAGTGACGGAATGTTTGCTCGTATTAGCTCGTTTGGTGTATTACTGTGCAAAGTACACACTCTGTATTGATCTCAAAAGCTTGTGTTGACTGCCATTTTGTGGCGCTGGTATAGGGAACCGAGCAATATTCTACCTCAATAATTGTGCTGAAATTCGAGAACCCTCTACGCTGTAAATGAAATCCTTTTCAATTGAAATAATTTTAATTGCGCTCTTCTTCATTGAAAACTTCGTTAAGCTGTTATGCTCTTTCGGGTGTAGGTTACGCCAATTATAATTTAAAACAGTAAGTTTGATAATTTTTTAACGTCTACCGTATTCATACACCACCTTCGCACCATTAGCCCCCCTTTGATTGGGACTAACGCCAAAGAAATACGCCCAGGGTTTCTATAGTATCCGAAGTATACAGGTTTTTTCATACATATATAAACATTTTGTGAGCCTACTGCATTACTACGCCATTGGAGGACATGACTGTGCAAAATATAAAGGTCAGGAACCTTTATTTATATTGAACGCTGATGCCAGCATATTTCTGGAACCCAAAACATTTATTTGAAACAAGAAGTGCATGGCTGTACACAGCTAGTGTTATGACTCATATAAATCCCTAAGATTCAAGGATATTGATATTTTTATCCATTGGGAGCAAAATATACTTTTCTTTACTACTGGAGACGCGTAGCTATAGAAATAAAACAGTCATATCATACTTTTTTTCGTGTGAGTCAGCTTTTGAAAATAACGGTGTGTGTGCGGGAGCGGCCTGGGCATATTCACTCTGCGTAGCTACATTTGACCAAGCAAATCAGATGATGGTCTGAGGAGCAATTTAAAGCGTCTCTAAAGCTGATCCGACGGCGGCCAGAGTCGTCTGCTGGTACGTGTGTATGTTAAGACGAGCGGGTCTAAATGAAGTAATGGTCGCTAAGTGCAGGGTAGTGCAGACTTAGATGCTGCCGGAATAAATTTACAGCGTTCGGTTCAGCAACAGGATAAAAATGATAGTTAGAACTTCAAGGAAAGATTAGAAGCGGGTCCTGGGTGTGCATATGGCAGCCAATGGAGAGCGCTGTGCTGCAAACCGCCCTCCAGTTCCTATACGGTCCGCAGACAAGAGCTCTAGGCGGCTTTTAACCCTCGTCTTCTGGAGTTTAACGGGATTTTTTTTGTCGTATAATTGATTCTTGCTTATCATTTTGTCTTGGCATCGCTGGTACTCAGTGGATAGAGACCTCAGACTGAACATCTTAACGTTAGTTTAGAACTTCATATAATTTGTCCGCGTTTGTAACTGGTGAAAAGTAGCATATGAGTGCGTCAGTCGGAAAATATTCGGATTGGATGTATGAAAAAAGTTAGCTGACTTTCTATTCGAAGAATTGGAAGGTAGAAAATTTTCAAAAGTTACTCATGATCTCGAAAACAATAATTGCTTTTAAATTCAGTGGATGCATGCCAGAGTTAAATTTTCATACCTATTTAAGGACACATTTTTTCTTTAGTACTTGGAAATTAGAATTTCAATTTAGAAAAAGATAAAAAAGTGAACTTTTATTAATTAATCAAACTCTGTAACAGGACATCCACAGTAAGATTTTCAAAAAAATACCAAAACGCTATCAAATGTATTTTCAAATCCTTTTTACTCAAAACATAAACAACTGTTTCTTAAATAGGAAGTTCTTGAAAGTTTGGTGATAATTCCATGGTATAATCAATACCTTCAAAATCAAGAGAAAACCAAAACACGGAAAAAAATAAAAAATTATCGGGAAGTCAATGTGAGAAAGTAATATTCACAGAAAGAATAGTTCTTCAGTTCTATTGAAGAAAAAGCTTTGCTATAGAAAATATTTTGGAAGAAATCACGCAACATGGTTTCATGAGATGAGCTGGTAAAAACACATGTGTTTGAGTTCAGGTGATGAGTTTAGTGGCTTGGTTACATTAAACAGTAACTGGAAATTACGCAATTTTCTCAAATTGCGTGCTCTACTGGACATTCTTTTCTCAGCTGAAAACTGTTAAAGGTTGTTTACCGTTTATTTAACAGGAGAGAGAGCTTTGTTATGCACTGGCAATGCTAGAGACTGTTGATGGGTAATTATTTAACTCATTTCGAATAAACCGAAGTTCATATAAAGTTCAAGCTTGTTACGGTCACTGACGGAAAGGAATCCCGTGGATAAAATAATTTAAATCAATTGTGCTTCCTGGGCGTGAAGAAAAAGGCATCGGCTACACGATGATGTTTTTCAATGAATTCATTGTTCCATATGGATATTGAAATAGGCTAAACAATTTCTAGATTTATACACATGTTACAACTATTTTCTTCTCGTGGCAAAACGATGCACGGTTTCTGTAAATTACTTAAGCATTTTGAAATACGAATACTTGCTTCAATGAAGACTATTGGACGTAAAATTTAATGGTAAAAGTACTAAGCAAAATAGAAAATTCCTTTCATTCGAGTCCTGGAAACTAGCAGACGAACTCATGGTCTCCTACCCAGCCCTTCACGCTGCGCACTCAGGGAAGCCAATGATGTTCACACATTGATGAGACAGACAAGCTTGTGTCGAGGTGTACAGTGTCTAATCTGCACATGCCAGTGGGTGCAAGATGTGTTGCTGCCATTTGGAAAAAGTACAATTTTCCTGAATTTATACCTCATGAGAACATAGCTATTTCCAGCTCATTTCTTCAAGTATTTGCTCTTGACTTTGCAGGCATTTTGACTACTCAGGCACTAGGGCATTAATATTTTCTTCATGCTGTCAGCCAGTCAGGGGAACGAAAACCATCTTTTCGCACCAAAAATAATAAAAAAATCTCAGCAATTGTCAAAAACCATTTTACTTTAAAACCTTAACTTTTCATCTACTTTTGTTATGGTTTACTTCATGTACATAATGTTGATGTGTAATATTTTACGTGGCACAAATGGGTCACAACATGGTGCGTGGCACGTAGTGTTTCGGGCCATTTAGCATCATGCGCCATTTATTTCATTGTTGAGAATGATTTTGCGCAAATGGTTATTTAACATTACTACTCAAATAGTTTTATGAGTTATTTCTTGATAGGTCTTGTTATATTGCTGCGTGTTTAGGAAATTCGGGTCTGTCAGCAACGTGCAACGTTGCGTGTAATGAATTCAGCATATTAGTTCAATGACTTATGTTAATGTATTGAATGTGTGTAGTGTTGTACATTCCCGTGTGCTTCCTCAAATGGACTGCTAAATTGGACGCGTTTCATTTTACAGTGCTAGCCACCATGGAGGGTGGGTGTAGCTGCAGACTCGCGCAAATAACTCGGCTCCAAAAACTGAACTCGTGTAAATCTCAAATTCAAGCACGACAAGAGCAAGAATTGTATTAAATTTACTGATTATCGTCGAGTCTGAACTGCGATCATTTTTCTGAGCGATAAACTTTTTGCCTGTGTCGTAAATTTGATAGAATTTCTGCTGCGGACGTGGCCATTTTGAGCTCCTGTCAAGAAATTCCAGGCAAAAGCTCGGCACTGCTGCCAGGCTGTCACGGCCGCCTACACGACGCAAAGTTTTCCATAACCTGCATGGTGCAAAGCTTTCCATAACCTGCATGGTGCAAAGCTTTCCATAACCTGCATGGTGCAAAGCTTTCCATAACCTGCATGGTGCAAAGCTTTCCATAACCTGCATGGCGCAAAGCTTTCCATAACTTGCATGGTGCAAAGCTTTCCATAACCTGCATGGTGCAAAGCTTTCCATAACCTGCATGGTGCAAAGCTTTCCATAACCTGCATGGTGCAAAGCTTTCCATAACCTGCATGGTGCAAAGCTTTCCATAACCTGCATGGTGCAAAGCTTTCCATAACCTGCATGGCGCATAGGTTTTCTCAACTTTCATGATGCAAAGGTTGCCTAAGCCTACATCACACAGTTTCCATAATCTACATGGCGCAAATTTCTACAACCTGCATTGTGTAAAGGTTTACTCAACCTGCATGGAGCCAAGTTTTCCCAAGCCTGCATGATGCAACTATTTCTATAGCATGCCCCATGACGCAAATGTTTCCAAGGCCACGGCCTACTTCATAACGCAAATATTTTCCTCGACATACACGACGACGGAAATGTTTCTCAGACGAGCATTACAACGCGATTACTTGCCACGACGCACACCATGTAACTCTGCAGATTCAGGACGACCCACTACGACCAGGCAGAGTCAGCAAGCGCTCGAGAGTTAGTACAGCGTGCAAATGTTTGCGGTGCATAAAGCCCATGTTTTATGGCGAGGATAACTAGCTTCTCAGATGCGCTCCTCCTCCACGACCTGCTGCTGCACTGTTTCTGATATCATACTTGAATATGTTACGTACGTTTGTTTATGTGCGTCTGGTATATGTGGTAAATTTGTGAAACTCTAATTGCTGAAAACTACAGACATCCCATATCCTAATTTCACTGGACATTACTAATTTCCTCTAAAAAAACAAAGTTTCTGTTGTAGTATGTCGTCCTCAAGTTCAGAAAACAGTAATTGATAAAATCTATTATACGTAGAGTTTCCTGATGTACGCAAGCAGTCGTAGCATTTTCATTGCTTCTCAAAGTATGATAGTTTGAAATTTATCCACCATCCTTTAATTTTCATGTCGCCGCTTCCGTCACTTAGGCAAGGAGGGAAAACAACGAAAAAATAATTTACGCACATTCTAAACCTCATAAAAACTACGATGTTAGTAAAGTTCAGTATTTCTAACTAATTGGTTTATTAATCTTGATCTTGGACTTTCCTCAAGTGACGTAGTTAAAACGATTCTAAGACGTCAATGAAAAGGAATTTTTTGAAGGAAATCTTTGACACAAGGGGCGAGAATTTTGATGAATGAAAATGGACTAGTCGTAGGCTCGATTTATTCGTTAGAAGTATTACAGAGCACGTGTAGTTTATCCTAAATTGGGTGTATTTCTCTAACACAACAGTCTCACTAATTTATAAAAAACCAAGTAAGAAATGATTGTGATGGGATGTAAAAAAGTTATGAAAGACATCTTATGGAGCTACTACCTTGAATTAATGTTTTATTTTATTAATGAACAATTTTCTAGCAGAAAAGTCTGTGCACTTGAGTTTAAGGTTACAAAATTTTTCAAATTATGAATGAGTACTAATATTTGAATCAACTACTATGAAATAATAAACTATCACGGAAGACTCCTGATAGTAGAATTGACTTTCAAAATGACTATATTATGTAATTAGACAGTTCCAGGGAAATTACAAGGTATAGATTTGACTAATTTGAAATTATTCCACTAAATAATAATATACAGTTTGTGGCTTATTTGCCTGGTCGGTCTCTCAGTCACGCACTTAAGGATTTAGGTAGGAGAAAATTTGGTAGGGTATACATGTATTGTAAGCATTGTATTGTGGACACGCAAAGTTGTGTTCTTTGGCAAATCAAACGAAAGATTCAGTAAAAACGCGTGAGTGTGGGTCTACTAGTCATAAAGAAGAATGTATTAAAGATTTACAGTGAATTATTGTGTTTCGAAAGAACATTTTTCATGAATATATACAGAACTTTTGTTCTGTATCTTATCTACCGATAGCATAGCCTAGATTGCACCTGGAGAAATTTCACGGCTTAAAAGGGATATAATTAAGGATCTGTGAAATAAAATACATTTTTCAATTTTACTCGTGGTACTATTTGAACCTGAATAATTTTCTTGAATATACAGTAAACAGAATTTTCATTCTGTATCTTATTCACCGATAACATGGACATGTTGAAAAAGAAGATTAATAACCGGAAAAAATGGCGTACAATAAATCGGCACCTTTGGTATTCACTATATAATGCTTATAATACATGTATACCCATTCTGATTTTAGTTCACTGATTTTTCTTCAGTAATAAATAGGAAGTAATGGGACGAACACACACCAGAGCGAGATGCACAGTCCACTATATAAGTGAACAGACACGTGCGGAATTTTACAATGACTTTGGTGAAATGGCAACAAGTGGCACAGAGGTTGATATATGTACAGGGTGACCTACAAAAAAGTTACCCAAAATTGTATTATTATATATTGATATGTAGCATACCAAGGAGGTTGATTCATGTATGCAATAAAGATAGAACATCTAACTTATGTGTGCAACTGGTATTCTATGTAGATAGCAATAAATAATAATGAAATTTCTGTTAACTTTTGTTGGGTGACCCGGTTCAGAGTTACGCCCAGCACGTCTCGTATCAGAGCTACCACTCAGTCTCGCTGGTCTCGGGACATAACAGAGAAGTCTTGTTCAGAAGGGACAAGTCTCGACCGTGACTGCACCACAGGGACAGCTTGTGAGGCCCACACGCGTGTTTGAGGATTACTTGAAGAGCGTGTTTCCGGAAACGTGTACTCTCAAATATGCGTTCAATAGCAAGTGCTTAGGAGTGAAAGGAAGTGCGCTCGAGCATGCGTTTTAGAAGATTTTAAAGGCGCTTTTCTAACACTTGAGAATGCAATATATCAAGCCAGATTATCTAAATGTATTTGTGTGTTATAAAAGCTCGCTATCCCACAGTACAGGGTGTCCACAAAAAATGTATCCACTGACCGATATATGTATACATGATACCGGAATCAAACAACAGTTTAATTCTGATTTATTTTTTTAGCTTTTATACCTTTAAAATGCAGCATAATAAAGATCAGCTTTGTTTCATTATGAACTCCTACAGCAGTAACCGATGCATACAGCGTATAAGAGAAGAATTTGAAGTCACGTTCCCAGGGAGAGCATCGCTTACCCGTCTGACAATTCAACGCATTATCTAAAAGTTCAATACAAAAGGAACAGTTTTGAATATAAATAAGGGAAATGGTGAAAGGCCGAGAACTGTCAGGACCGAAGTAAATTTAGAAGAAGTTCGACAAATAATAGATGATAACGGAAGTGTTTCATGCCGCCGCAATCCTTCAAGCTTAACCAAATCTTCATTTTATAATATCGTTAAGAAAGAGCTGAATTTTTTCACTTAAAAATGCAAGCACAACAACAACTATCAGATACTGGCTTACCACGTAGAATAATATTTTGTGAATGGTTCTTGAGTCAACCGCCAGGCTTCATAACAAACCTGGTCGTCACCGACGAAGCGGCGTTTCACATGAATGGACTTGTTAATAAGCAAAATACGTCATTACTCTGGAAAAAATTCTCCTCTAGTCGACTTCATATACGATGTCCCGTTTAATCGAGAGTAAGTTTCAGTGTTGGTAGGACTTTGTGTCAATGGTGCCATCATTGGACCCATCTTCTACCAAGGAAACCTAAATGAAGAAAAGTACCTGGAATATTTAGCTACAAGGATAGTTCCACAAATCCTAGAAGTTTATGGTGACAATTTTCAGCTGGTGTGGCACATGCAAGACGGCGCACCGTGCCATCGTCGCATCACTATGAGGGATTACCTTGTCGAAGTGTTCCACAGGCAAGTTATTGGAATAGGTCATGGCGTAGAATGGTCTTCAAGGTCCCTCGACCTAACACTCCCTGCGACTTCTACCTCTGGAGGGACCTGAAGAGCAAAGTGTACACCATTCCACCTCAGAACACCCAGGACCTTCAGCAGCGGATCGAGAATGAGATCTCAAACTTGATATTGAACCGGCCTCTCATCAGACGAGCGATGCAGAAGATGGAGATGAAGCTGAAGCGGTGCCTTCAGTTGGACGAACGCCAAGTTAAATAACAAAATTGTGCAACGAAAAATAAAAATTTTAGTCTTTTATTTCTATTGATTGGTTTAATAAACGGAAATTGCTTTTTGAGTCCTGGCATTTTTTTATTATCCATAACTATGTATACTTTCTCCTAATTTTACGTGTTCCTAAAATGTGATAGAATGTTATGATATCAGTATCATTCGTCTCTTACTGGTTACTGTAAAAGTTCATAATGAAAACCCGCTGATCTTTATTAAGCTGCCTTTTAAAGGTACAAAAGTTAAAGAAATAATTCAGAATTCAACTATTATATGGTTCTGGTGTCATTTATACATACATCGGTCAGTGAACACATTTATTGTGGACGCAACCCAGTGCTGGATCATTACAATTTTTTGTTCCCTTCCAAGATGGGGGAAACATAATCACAAGGTAGCATAGTACAGTCTTCTTCTAATTAATGATTGTATGTTTCTACTTCAAACTATGCTATTGGACCAGCACCTTTACATCGATTGCCTCATCTAACGGACACACCGTGAGTCTCTTAAAAAAACCGCTTCGCTCTGAAAAGTAGCTCGACACTAATTGATTTGATGATATCCCTCTCTTTAGCGTAGTACATGAATTGCTGTATCTTTGATCGAATTTTCGATCCTGTCGTGCATAAACTATTTCGGATATTTTTTGCCAGGAAGTGCCAGGAGCTCCGCTCGCCCTCCTGCCATAGTAATTTACTAGAAGAAGGCTTTCCTCATCAAGAAGTCATCAACTACCTGCGGCAGCCCAAAATAATAAACAGAATATAACTTTTCTCAACGGCCCAAAAAGTCCTAAACGGCCTTAATATCGTAAAACGGGGATATGCCGTATCATCTACAGGTGTGTTTTTGGATACAAATTGAATCTAAAAAATTCATTAGAACAATAGAAGAAACACCAGAAGGAAGGAAACGCAGACTAGCACGTAAGAGGAAAAGAAGGCAAAGACCTTAGCAAAGTACCTCATCATACGGCCAATGCTCAATCCATGGATGCTAAGCTCAAGAGGAGAGCTGTCTTAAAAAACTTACCAAGAACGCAAAGCAAGGATGAACCGTGATCTTGAAAAAATCGTCTAAAGAGGCAAACTTCGTCGAAAGAAAGCAGTGAAGAGAGAAGAAAGGCGGATAGAGCAAGAAAAACTGAAGTATGCTCTGCGATGTCACAGGAAGAAATAGAAGAAAGGAGAAGATTAGAGAGGGAAAGATTTGCGGAAAGTACAGCCACCATGTCGCAGGAAGATTTGAACGAATGAAGATGAATTGAAAGAGAAAGGTTTGTGGAATAGACAGTTAACATGTCGCACGAAGACTTGAACAAAAGAAGAAGAATTGAAATTGTTGGATTTGATGTTCATTGGCGAGTACCACTGAAGTATTATCACGGAATCCCTGCTATCATTTTTGACGGGTGGGTGCACTAGTCTACATATATAGGGTGTCCCAAAAAAAGCAGACCGAACTTTGAATTGATAAAGCTCTGCAGTTATTATTGATAATTTAGTTCTATAAAGTCAGCTTGTTATTTATGTAAATCAATATCTACATAACACTTACATGAATAAAAGATGTTTGTAAGAACAAGTTTTCCTCGCAAATACCCTTCATTCTGCAGTTAACAAAAGAACAAAGTGTTTGTAATCACAAACTGGATTTCGACTAGAAGCATTAAACGTGTACAGGCCTTATTTGGTCAACATTTCCCCAGTCGAAGATCGCCATGCTAAGATATCATCTGGAAAAATGCTAATAAATACCAACAAGAAGGAACTAGCCGTAATTTGAACAAAGGCCGTTCAGGGCGTAAAAGAACAGCGAGGTCTGAAAAAAATGTTGAAAATGTGCAAAATTTGCTTTTACAAACTCCACAAGTGTCAGTCAGAAGAAATGGTTTGCCTCTAACAAAGTCATCGTTCAATCGTATTGTTGTTCGTGATTTACATTGGTATCCTTACAAGATTCATGTAAGACATCAACTTCTGGAAACTGACTTTCCTCATCGTAGGCTATTCGCTGAATGGCTTCTTAACAAACATGCTCGTTTCATGGAAAAATTTGTGATTGGTGACGAAGCCGCTTTTTTATGAATAGAAAGGTTAATACTCAGCATGTAAGATTTTCATTATGTTATTTTTAAACGATATTCATTGGAAATGAGACATTGATTATTAAAGTATTATAATTTTTTATTCTTAGACTTTTGAGTTTCCGGAGCAAACGTACTTTCGGTGACCTTTACTAACAACGGTATTGTAACAATTTTGTGCAAGGAAACAAAATAAATTTTCGCTGTTAAGGGGCAAATATTTAGTGAACAAGCTGGCCTTTACAGAACTTAATTATCAACAATAACTGCAGAGCTTTATCAATTCAAAGTTTGATCTGTATTTTTTGGGACACCCTATTTAATAGACAATGTATCTCCATCTTTTTCTTTCTCTCTGTATCTGTGTGTGTCCGTCCCATTACTACCTATCTATTACTGGAGAAAAATTGTTGAACTGAAATCAGAACAGGTATGCATGTATTACAAGCATCATATTGTGGATACCATAGGCGTTGGATCACTATAAATACTCAATTTTTTCCGTTATTAGCTTTCTTTTCTTACACGGCCATGTTATCGGTAAATACGGCGCAGGATGAAAGTTCTGCATATATTCATGAAAAATATTTAAACTATGATAGTACCACGGGTAAAACTAAAATATGTATTTTGTTTCACGAATCCTTAATTTAATCACTTTTGGTACCAAGTAATTTCAACGGGTACTATCAGGGCTATGTTATCGGTAGATTAGATACAGAATGGAAGCTCCGTATACATATATTAATGAAAAATATTCATTTAAAACACAGTAATTTGTAGTGATCCTTTAATACATTCATCTTTAGAATAATTTTAAATTAGTCAAAACTGAATCGTGGAATTTTCACGGGAACTGTCTATTACATGTAGATTGGTTTAAGCTTCTCTATTAGTACATGCATATTATTTGATGCCATTAGACTTTAAAAGATGAAATTAAGTTTTGGAAACAATTAAAATCCTTTTTCACTCATGAGATGACCAAATAACATGTAAAATATACGAAATACATATTATAAAGGTATAAATTGTTACCAGACTAAGCCTTGTTAATAGCAGATATTGTTTATTTAGGTCTACTACACAGGTTACTTTGTAGCCTCTATACAGTTAAATATTATTTTAGAACCTAGAAGATAATTAACCTACTGTTGAATCAGGATAGAGTCTCGTAGAGAAATCTAAAGTCAGTGTATAAAATGTTTCTCATTGTAAATTTCAAGACTCTTCCTCCACTGGTAAGACCGAATGCCAAAAATTATCTTCTTAATTGTAGCTGCGAACAACCTTTAGCTGCTCCTAGTTTGAATCTTGTCAATAACATAAGAAATAACATGGGTGATGTGATTAAAAACCAGCCAGGTTATAGATAAACTGTTCTTGAGCTGCGTTCACTTATGCTTTTTGTAGTATTTTAACGCACTCTGGAAAATTTGCTTGAAACATGAGCCTGCAAGAAAAAAACAAGAATTTGCGTGTGAATTCTGAGGGATTATAATCCCTCAGAATTCACAAATTCTCTGATAATTATCAGAGAATTTGTATTTGTTTGGAGGCCTTGAGAACTTTAGTGCATGCAGCGTTCGAGAATAGAATAGAATATGGCAAGAGAAACGAGACAACTAGATCATTCTTGCGCTGGTATCTAGGTCTAAGTGAAAGACTTGGAGTTACGAGTAACCGAAGAGTGTGTGCAACTTGAATTATGTGCGAAACAAAAGTTATAATTTTTGTATTGCAATAGCCGCTAAATTCCCGTTGATTTACCTGTAACAGAAATCAGTCTCAAGATTTAATGGATTGCGAACGCAGGTGCTGTTCGTGAATCTCAGTAATTTGTAGAAGCCCTTGTTAACAATAACGAAGGTAAATTTCACAAAGTATTGTATAAACGCCTTTTAATTGGCAGCAGCAGACCCTGCTCGTGTAGAAGATCAAAGACTTCAAGAAAAATCAGTGTTCTAAGACGTTTAGGTCTGCTCGAAAGACCCAGTTCAAAAGGTGTAAATGGCAGCAATGGAAGTCGCTGTCTAAAAAATTTAAAAACAGTATTCCCAGGCTTTAAAAACTGTGTTCACAGGTTTCAAAGACCGTGTCTAGACACAGGCTCTAAAGACCGTGTTCCCAGGCTCTAAATACAGTGTTCACAGGTTTTAAAGACCTTACTCACAGGTTTTAAAGACCGTGTTCCTAAACTTTGAGGGCAGTGTTCACAGGCTCTAAAGACCGTGTTCGCAAGCTTTAAATTCAGTGTTCACAGGTTTTAAAGACCTTGTTCACAGACTTAAAAGACTGTATTCGCAGGCTTTAAAAACAGGGTTTGCAGGTTTTAAGGAATGGTTTCACGGGTCTAAAATTACATTTAAGTTGTGCAGACAACCCAGCTCTGTAACTCCCAAAGAAATGCAGTAGGACTTCTAGTGCCTCAGAAACCTAGGCACGAACAATTTCTTTTCGAATCGCACTTAAATTCTCGACCGACCCTCGAGTGGCTACTGTTTTTTGCAAATTTTAGGTAAGAACGTGAGTCCGTGACCGTTCTGAGCAATGCATGCCCGACCTGCTGGTCTTAATTATGAGGACTCTTTTAGTGTCAGTTGTGTGCAGTGAGTAACAAGAGCTGTTCAGTGAATAAGAAGCTACTCTTGAATTTTAATTTAACTCTGAAACAAAGCTCAAACAGGGATTTTTTAAATCTTGGGGCACTTCAGCGTAGATCTGGCACTGCAGAGACTTAATAACGATGTTCAAATTATGTTGGATTCAGTGTGTGACAATCACTCTTAAAACGTTTTTTATATCATAATATAAATGACAAAAATAGCGTTTAATTTAAGCTGGATCCCTCTTCGAGCATCTTAATGAATTGGGTTAAACATTTAGTGGTCTAGTATATGCTTACAATTTGAAATTCTGTTATAATTTCTCGATATGCTTAGTTCATGAGATGAAGAGGCAAATAAAGAAGGAATGTTTTTCCAGAGTCTTAAAGGAATTTCTATCCAAAGCACTAGAATTGCAAAACAAAATTTGATGTACTTATGTAGATTCGGAGGGAGCTATCAAATCTTTGAAGAAAAGAACGTATAAGTCTAAGTTACAGGTGAAGAATATGGCAGCACCGGGGATTACAATCAAACCTCCCAATTACTTTTACAAGCATTTATCTAGTCATGCTTGCTGCTCATTTAGGCATCTATTACTTATCCAAAAGTTTTTTATATATATAAAATTTCACTATATTATAAGGGTTGCATAGAACTCAGTATTATTTTCTGTTACGACTTTTCTTCAAAACTATTCTTTTCACTGCCGTTTCTCTCACGCTTAAAATGTTCTTTGATTTGATTTGCTCACACACCTAACATGACCATTATTTTTATCATTGTTATCATTAAATCAGGAACATAATAATAATAATATCATTGCTATCAAATGTACATTTAAGCATCAATTACCGTATTAAGCACTACCACCATAAATGCGTCTAACTAACAGCTATGAACCATTGTATTTTATCGTACCAGAGTGAGGGACTTCAACGCATCAGTTTCAGTCAACACTACAACTGATTACACCTGCTATGTTTTGTGTCACCTTACTGTGCCTGTTGCTTCGTAAGCTTTGTCTTTCACGTACTTTCACCCATCACATTTCTACACATATCCTGCCAATCATATTATTATACTGTCCACATCCACAATGTTCCTCCACTCTAAACCCACTACCTTACAATCAACCACATCCCCCACATTTTTCAGCGGACGACTCTGGATTGACGGTACTATAATTCAGGCTTATAGATATTCCTTGGAGCGGTCGCGTGCAGGCGATGCAAGCCGAGACCGTGTTCTAGATTCTCGTGGTTCCAATAAGTTGTTTGAAGAAGCCGAGGCCTTTAATCAACACAGCTGAGCCATCGAAGAGTAACTGAGGCTTCTAGTCGTGGGAAAGTGTGAGGTGGGAAACACTTCAGAACATGCAGGAACACGGGAGACCATAAGAATAATGTAATATAATGGTGAATGTTAAAATCAAAACCTGTAACATGGAATTTTTTTATGAATTCATATACCTGTCTGTAGGCGAGCGAACTTGTTGCTTTCATTTGAGCGTAGATGAAAATAAGAAAGTAATTGGTAGTGGGTTTGAGAATATCATTAAAGCTCCAAAGGGAATGAAATCTCAAGCTTTTGACCAGTCGTCTTATTGGTCCACCTTACATTAGTAAATGTAGCACAGCGTTCAGGTCGCGTTACTTAATTGATCCCACACATTTTGAAGTGCTTCGAATTATCAGGTGTTATTAGCATCGTTAATATTGATTATTAATGGACCGCATAAGAAAATGTTTTTAAATTCTGAAACCAGCTTTTCTTATAGTTGTATTTGGTAAGTTGCGCATTGAGACCTAGAGCCCCTAGTTAGGCATCCAATACATAACTAGTGCGCACACTACCGTGCAATAAAAACTAGTGTACTTATCACATTATTCAATGAAGAACTAGTACACCTAGTATCTGTACAAGACGGAACTAGTGCGCCTAGTACCTGTGCAGTAAAGAACTAGTGCGCCTAGTACCTGTGCAATAAAGAAGTAGTGCGCCTAGTACCTGTGCAATAAAGAAGTAGTGCGCCTAGTACCTGTGCAATAAAGAACTAGTGCGCCTAGTACCTGTGCAATAAGGAACTAGTGCGCTTAGTACCTGTGCAATAAAGAAGTAGTGCGCCTAGTACCTGTGCAATAAAGAAGTAGTGCGCCTAGTACCTGTGCAATAAAGAAGTAGTGTGCCGTGCAGAAAGTAATGTCAACATAAGGCACCAATATCAGATGTGATGTTTACACAGCGTCCGTTCTGCCACTCGCCAGGAGGGCTGAGAGGAAAGCGCTATGGGCAAAATAAGTTATTTAATTATCACATTGCATCATACAAAATTCAGCCATCAACTGCGTCTGTGACCGTACTTGTACGCCTTCTCTGATATATCATACCAGTTACTTAAAGTTTCTTGTAACGCGTGATTTACATATTACTCGTGAGATTTCAATAATTTGACTTACCAATCACAGATATGTTATCGTACAGCAAACACACTAACCATGCAAAGGTTAATATTGCCTGTATTTTGTGCTGGCCGGTAGGTCGTCTATCTCTAAACAGAATTGGCGAGAATTATGCGTAAATTTTCTCGCGATTCTCGTATTTGTGAAGGAAGAAAGCTCAGACTACGTCTTCAGGCTATGCTTCTATAGCATTAATGTAGCACTTCTTGGATTATGTCTACATATTTGTGTACGCGCGTAATTTATTATTTCCTTTGATATTCCATATTATAGTAACTTTACAATGACTGGAGAAGCAACGCAGCTCACTCAATACCAGTAAATCATCTCCCTGCATGGTCGAAAAGTTGCAGTAGCAAAACGTTGTATTTCCAAATGGAAGCATTACTCTTTTTAATAAAGAGCAGAATAAATCATTACTGTGACCAAAATAAATGCTCAGCTGAGGCTTTTAAGCCAATGAGAGTTCTCTATGAGACGCAAATGCAGTCATTTAATTATTTTAGTACAGACAATTCCTCACGGTCTGAATGACGGGAATTTAAATAAAAAGAAATAGCTAAACTTGATATAGAATTATCATCAGTCTTTCAGAATTTTACTGAATTACTCAAAGTCGAGCTAAAGCTAGTAAACTTAGAAGACACTATCATTGAAATCATACATTTCTGAATTTCAAAACTAACAAAGTGGTCTACTTTGTTTAATGAGGCACACATGTGAGTTCCTTCTGAACTGCAGCTAAATTAAAACTTAGTCAAATTACAACTCAACCCGAATTCAATTTACATTTAATATTGTGAAAACGCTTCCCTTCTCATCTGTTACAATAGATTACACTTCGCTTACTCTGTAAGCTAACAAAGACATTCAAGATAAATCAGAACAAGCTGAAACAAGGAAGCTTCGTTATTCTCATGATTTTTATAACATTAAAAGTTCATAAACTCTAATGAGAGTTAAAATGTATTGCGTAGGTATGATATTTTTTCGTGTGCGCACAAGTCACTTTCTTTATATATTTTTTTGCTGATATGGGCAAAAGAAGACGCATAGCAGGTCTCCAAAACTGATACTAGAGTTTGTCTTCGAAACAATTTTAAAACAAAAACGTCTAAATATTTCAGCATTTTCACTGATTTTAAACTTTTAGACTCACCTTCTCAACACGAAACAGTGGAGGGTTTAACGCAAAACACACTCATTTTTTAAAGAACGTTATCCTTCGTTCAGCCGCAGGATAACGTGGACTATTGAGTCGCAGGATAACGTGGACTATTGAGTCGCAGGACAACGTGGACTATTGAGTCGCAGGATAACGTGGACTATTGAGTCGCAGGATAACGTGGACTATTGAGTTGCAGGATAACGTGGACTATTGAGTCGCAGGATAACGTGGACTATTGAGTCGCAGCATAACTTGGACATTGAGCTACAGGATAATATGAAATTAGGTTGTCATCTTAGACCATAAATCCCTTGAAGACTTCACTGCGAAGTCGGGCATTTCAAACCTGCAAGATAAATGATATTCAATGAAACAGCTCAGTGAAGTTTGTAGCAGGATTTTAATATTGATCTATTCTAAATGATGAACAGAATAGCACTCGCGCACAAACCTGCAGTAGCACTACCATAAGTTCACAGTATTTAAGGAACTGGAGGTATTCACTAGTATTCGCACTAGTTTTGCAGCGTAGAAAGTCTCCTTATTCGGGAAATGCTTTTTGCAAGGCAGGATACCGAGGTATTTTAAATTTGGACTGAAGGTAATCTTTTGAGTGGAGAAAACACTCTGCTTCACTGAGTGCGGAAATATTCAGTTTAGGCCATTAAGTGCATGAGGTTTGCCATTGAGCACACGCAACCCTGTGCACCAGGACACCATCACTGAAATGAGCGGCGCTGTCTAAGTGTAACCGCAAGGTACATTTAATTTAGACCTGTAATGCAGAGGCCGCTGTGGCGTGACTGTCGACCACGCCTACCTTCTTCTCATCTTCAGTTTACGCACGCACGCCTTCAATGCAAGGAAAAATATGCCGTGAAAAGGTACCTCAATGGGAAAAGATTCTCCGTATTCATTTTGAAAGTCAGGTTCAGTAGTGACCCAGTGAGAGTAAATGAATGAGGAACATTTGAAAAGGAATGTCAGATGAGTAGGATGAGATTCCGCAGGTCACACTCTCTTTCACTGGTAGTTCACGGAGACAAATACTGAAGAAAAGAATATAAGAGACCTATATCAACCGAGTATATTATTGACAATCTTATAAACTAGAGTGTCGTTCAGAAAAACTGAACGAAGAAAAGGAAATATGCCTATGAAAGAAAATTTTCTATTTCAAAACAAGGGAAAAAGTTTCAGTGAAAAACCTCATTCTCGTCTTCCATAAAAATTGCTACGACAATTTTAATTCTATTACTTTATGAAAAATAATGTTCATTTTATGATCTCGTCTCTCATACCGCCTTCACTGCATCCACACCTGCAGCAATTGTAATCTACACAGCCATGGGAATTCAATAACATGTATCTTATGTTGACTTTATTTCAGAGTTTATTCTTCATTAAAGTTGCTTGTCATTCATGGATCCAGCAAATGAAGCTGAGATTAATGTTCACTTACTAAGCGGTTTGAAATCTTTACGATCAGTTGATAATAACATTCCTACGTGATTCCATCAGGTCTGATTAATAAGACAGCTAACACACGTACAACGGACACCAGGATGGGACGTGTAATGCTGCACACGATGTAAGAGCATAAATTATACATAGAATACATAATACATAAAATTATAGTACTGAATCCCACCAAATGGGTTGAAAAAGACTGAAGAATGGTTCAACATCAGCTGCACAATAGCTAATCAATTTGTGATAGAGCATTTCTGAGTCGATTTTTCATGGAATCCTGCACTGAATTGAAGCCTTTTTTACGGTTCTCTCCACCGCATTGATCATGACGGTGAGGTAAGCAAATCAGGTTTATGTGCTATTTTCTTATCATGGATCTGTGTTTCAATTTGCAAGTGAGAACAATATTTTTGCTTCTAAAGATCAGAACAAATTATAAGTCTCTTGCCATACTTTAGGCTTTAATTCTGGAGACACTTAGCGCAAAGAAAACCAGTTTCACAATGAAACTTTGCTTTCATTCAAACTTGCATACAACCTTCCTTTTGATTTCTATTTTCTCGTTGATCAGCTTTGTATCTTTTCCAAAGTCGAAGAGTTTCTAGAATACTTAACACCTTTTGTTTCTCTTAAATTTAGCTTCATTCTAGCATGAATGCATCGCTGGCCGTTGTTTCAATAACATTGTAAAATAATTATCTTTACTCTTGCAACAGTTTTGCCAGCTACACTGCTGGTCAAAATGATAAGACCTGTTACGAAGTACCAAAATTTGAATCATATTTTGAACAATTTAAAAAAAAATTGTTGTGCACACCTGTAATATAAGTTAGATAAATAATGAATAAGCAAACAAGTAGATCCTTTAACATTTTATTGCGGAAGAAGAACAGAAATGAAGCTTTGGCTAAATACAGCTGGTCAAAATTATAAGACCAAACAATAAATTTATGAATAGATTAACATTGAACGTAACAAAAACATTTTAATAACTAGTATATCCTCCATTATTATTGATTACTTGAAAAATTTGTTTGGGCATGCGGGTTACAAGCTTTTGTACGAGGTTCACTGGGACTTTGCCCCAAGTATCGAACACAACCTTACGGAGACCCTCTCTAGTCTCAAATTGCAATCCATCTTTATAAAATTTTTTTACCATCCATTCCCAAAGGTTTTCGATCTGGTTGAGATTTGGAGAACAAGATGGATGGTTAAAGAGTTGATATTACTGACATCAAAGAATTGTTTCGAATGGCAAGCGTTGTGGACTGCAGCATTTTCTTGTTGGAAAATCCAGTTTTCTCCACACATCTTAGGACACTCAGTGAGGATAGAAGCACGTTCAAGCAAGATGACGTTTCCGGCATACGTTTGGCGACCTTCCATAAACTGTAACTCAAGCGTCCCGTTGAAACAGAAAGCTCCCCACACAATCAATGATCCGTCTCCGCTATGCCTTGTTGAATGAGTCCCATTTGGAACAGATTTGTCAAGCCAGTAGTGCTGAAACCTATCAGTGCCGTCGAGGTTAAACTTCTCGTCAGAAAATACAACTTTCTTATATTTTTCTATTTCCCATGTTTGGTAATCTGCAGCAAATTGCATTCGGGAGGCTTTATGGCGAAGAAGAAAACAGGGCTTCTGCCATCGTTTTAATTTATTGAAACCCTTATTATTAAAATGTCGCCGAATTGTACGAGAACTACAGTCTGCATCAGTATTTGCCTTTATTTGCCTTGGAGTTATGTTTGTGTTCTTCTTAACCTCCCTTCTTATTCGTCTATCAAGAGCAGGAGTGATCTTCTTGGGGCGACAGGTCGATTTTTTCGTTCCATATTCAGTGAGATTTATCAAGAAGTTTGTGAAGACAGTTTTACTCTCATTTAGTTCACTTGCAATGCTTTATGTGGCATGCCACGTTTTTCGAGTTCCACAATTTTACCCCGCTCATAATCTGTTAACACGTTTGTTGCGATTGCCTAGCCGGTGCAAATCTTTACTTTGTACACATAATCACTAAAATACTTGGGAAAAATTACAGAACCTATCCTAAGTGACCCACCGGTGGGTCGCATCGCAACAAACGTGTTAAAAATTGTTCTCTAGCCATAAAGAAATTAATCGAGAGTGTTATCAATTCTCACTTCACCAGCTGTTCCGCGCAACTGTTTGATTTGTTTACATTTTGCCAAAGAAAACCGTATTTCAATCTTGGTCTTATAATTGTGACCAGGCATAATGAGATGCTTTTCATTTCCTGGCGAATAAAATGTTGATACATTTTCAGAAAATCTTTTCCATTAAATTTTCTAACATTCACCTTTGATACGTGTTAAGAGAAATTTTTCCGTCGAAGTAAATGCATGTTCTCAAAACACCGAGATCACGTGTGGTCTTATCATTCTGACCAGCAGTGTATACATTACCTTTTGCAATTGATATAGTTCACAAATGTTCACGCACTTGTTCTTCAATGCATATTGGCTTCCTACAGTCTGTACGAACGATTAAATGTACGAATTTTAATCAAAAATAATTTATTTCCATGCGTAAAGAATGTTTTACCGATTAACAGCATTAAGGGGCGAAGTCTTGAGGATATGATCATTGTTGAGCAACAATGATCATATCTTCAAGACTATTCAGAACTTCATACATGAATGTTGACAACAGTAACATATTCTCGACTCACATCTGAACAATACAAGTAGTGTACCAATAATAGAAGGATATTTAGCTTACTGCTTTTAGCATTTTAAGCCGTAGGAATGAAATCTAGGTCCCATATTATGCAAGTAGTAAGTAACATGGCTACACTGTATGGAGGCAAGTCTAACTCAGTTAGTACAGTACTTTTACTACACAACTACATACATACTTTTATGCACTGCGTAGTATCATTCACATATTTTAATTTAAATCGAGGTACTCTGTCAGTTTATTATAATCTTTAACACATTTTTGAAAAAGAAACACTAGCTTTAATATGAACTGCCCCTTAGAACACAATTGATTTTGATAAAAGAAGCTAGGGAATAATCTTGTATCATACCATGGTGAGCGGCATGATAGTGGCTCATCAAATTGACCAGCAAGCACTTCAATTCTCTTTACAAACTTGGTCAACGAGACAAATTTCAAATTCAAAGAACCAAGATGGGAAATATTGAGACTTCCTTTTATTTCTTCATTAACTTCTATTTTTTGTTATTTTTTTAGTGTTTATATTTACGTTGTTTGTAACTCATGTGTTCACATGTTCTTCAAAACTGATGCTAGAGCTTGTCTCCGAAACTTTTGCTTCACAAAATTAGGATTCAAATTAAATAAACACTTTCCCAGCTGTAGCTTCGATGGTCGAAAAAAGAGATTTTCGCTGTGATTTTAGTCATTCAAGAATGTGCAAACAGCGTTTAATTTTTTTCAATCTAATTCTAATTGACATGTTTCGATGATATCGGGCCCTGTGAGTATATATTAGTTAACATTCCGTGAGTAATGAGGACTGGAAGATATATCAGCGTATATAGTAGATAAAAATGTTAGTCAATTAAGTTGACATCACGCAAAGATTGCTTGACCTATCAATTACTATATCACTTAGTCAAATGAAGTTTTTTGCTTCCTTATACAGCTGAATATCTTCAGACAAATTATATTTAATTCCCTTTCATAAAATCAAGAGGCACCTTAGTACATGCCTACGTATATTCTTCATGAGCTTTTTTGAATGAATATGTCACGGTGAGGTTAGTTTTTTCCATCCCTTATAATTCTTCTTTTAACTCTACTCAGGATATGACAACCTAATAGAAATAAAAATAATTGTTTAGTCATATAACGAAAAATGTATTTTATGACTTGAAGCAAGTCCAGATACAATTCTAGAGGCAATAATTCTCACTTTATTTTATGTAGATCCTGTACACGTATTTTGAATACCTATCGCTTCAGTATTCCTTGACTTCATATCACATGACAGGTTTGTATAATAATGATAGTTTCAGCATTCCTGGGCTCCATTTGACATGACACGTATCTAGTACTGTGTATTGATAGTTTCAGCATTGCGTCTCATAAGAAGAGTCACGAACAAAAGCCTGTATACATCAACTGTACTTGACATTCACATACTCGTACATGAGGTACAAGCAACGCAATCTAGTGCAGGATGAGCATCTCGATGAATGTGGTAATTCGATCAAATTTCGATCCCATAAAAGGATCGTGCAATTACGTCACTGATAAAGCCGGCGTCTAAACAAGGAGTGCGATGCCATTGCTTATCAGGCAACTTCCTATGCAGGAAATTCCTTTGCTTCGCTCGATCATCAGAAGAGATTGCTTTTGATAAAGTAACGAGTGAGAGGTATTTTAGACTGTGACTAAGTAAGGTTCGGACCTCGGTCTAGACAATTTGATCGTGTTTATCGTTATTCAAGTGAGGAAGCAACCCAAACAATCATGTACAAGTGGTTGTGGTTTATCTAGAGAAGCAGAGCAAGATATAATTCAATTATCAGGTTCATCGAATTGTAAGAGGAAAAGAGGCATCGTTGATTAATTGTAATTGTTTCTTCGTTTTCCATTACCAATCTTGAGGATGATACATATGGGGAATGGCAGTAATTTAAGTGCCCGGTAAAGATAAGCTGAACAAAGAACGGTCTATTTTGCACTGAAAAAATAAAATATTCGCGTCGTGTAAATTCGTACTGCACGTAGTTTTCAGCATTGATATAGACTTATATGGCCCTTCAATAATGGGCCTAAGCTAAATATACATCTAGAGCTAAGCAATGAGTACTTTATGCGTGCATGGCTTTATAAAAACATGATTTATTCTAAAACAGCAATTAGATGGAACTTTCTTTTCCAGCTCCGGCGTATTACTCCAGGGGACAATTCTAATCAAACTTTTTAATGCATCCGAATTAAGTTTTTAATGCATTTTTTTCCATAAAAAATGAGAATGACAAAATACGAGTACGTGAGATCTTGAAACCGTAAGATGGAAATACAAATGACGATTTCATGCATATTCTCCCTGTTGGCATTCAGTATGTAAGTACGTGAGCAATATTTCCGTGCTTTGGAGTACGAAAATTCGGAACAAACTAGAAAAAAATGTGATGGTAACGCATTGTTTTTTATTCTATTCTGAAAATGAGAGATGAATTTTAATTAGACTCTGTCCTGGAAATAGAGACCTACGCTCATAATTAACATACCCTATATGCATGTATGTCATTTACTAACCCTGCCCTCACTCAAGCTTCAAAAATACAGGAAGTAGTACACATAACCAGTATAGTCCCAGGTCTATGAATAGAGAATCACTGCAGCTAGGAACATATGTTTGTACCATATTGAACTCTCCTTTTGAATTAGAGACGAGTTGTTTAATTCAGCGTATTTATCCCTAATTAAGCTCCTTGAATTAATGATCTTCTCTCAATTAAGTTCATATGTATGACCATGATAAATATCAAACTCTAACATAGCTCTTTTTGGTGTTAATTAAGCTGCTATGGCCTTCATTAACGTTAAGCTCTGCCATGAGTCTTTCTGACACCCCCAACAGAAATACTTAATAGCTCCTAATCCGGAACACTATTTGTATCACCAGTTCATTCCATCGAACAAAATTCGATACCAAGCCACAACATCCATTGACCATCCCCAATATTATTTGTATGCTGGATTTGTTCACCATATGTAGCTGTAACCCTCTGTAACTTGAAGAATACATTGTCGAGGAAATTTATTTTCCAGAAATCAAAGACTCCATGTCTCAGATTTGACAAAAGGACTTGGAAGCAGAAGTCCCCTGCGTAATCAGTCGAGGCTCGTCTCCTCATGAGCTCATTAGCCATCATTGAGACGGAGCGCTTAGGGAAATTACTTGATTTCTTTTGGACCCTCGCACTGTCACATGGTTGCAATTAAAATAACATATTAGCACTCTATATAACACAAATTAGGACTCAACATAACACATATTAGGACTGAACAGAACACATATTAGGACTCGACATAACACAAATTAGGACTGAACAGAACACAAATTAGGACTCAACATAACACAAATTAGGACTTGACCTAAAGCAGATTAGGACTTGACATAAAGCAGATTAGGACTTGACATAAAGCAGATTTGGATCTAACCTAATACAAATTACGGTTTAGTTTAGTTTGATTTATGAATAAAAATGAGACACATATTAGAACTTACCCGACCCAAATTGTAATATAACACTACATAAGCTATGATATAACACCAACACATATTATGATACAGCACAACATAAATTATGATAAAACATAGGATAACTTATTATTAAATAATACACAAATGATTGGGGTTTTAACTTTGATTCATTATCGGTGGCAATGAAAAACGGTCTAAGGAAAGCGACTTAAATTGGCACCATGCTTGTAATTAAAATATATCCTTCGAGTTTTGGTTTGCGAACATTATGTATCTGTAAAAAATGCATAGTAAAGTTTATACTCTATTCATAAGTTCTTTTAAAATCTGATTATTTTTCTTTTTATCCTCATTCATTAAAAAATAAGAACATTTTTGAACGATCTTAAGTAAAACAAAACTAACTCCCTCCCATAGCTTAGTATCACCACACACAACCATAGTATGATTAATTGTCATGCTTCACTATAGTTATTCTTCATACTTCACTATAGTTTGTCTTCACTTCACTATAGTTAATCTCCACTATACTTTACCATAACTTTCTAACCTGGTACAGACAATAATGATTGCCTGGGAAAATCGAGAATTTTCTACTTAACAACTTTGCACATTTTGTGTACTCTGACATGTGCGTACGTAAATGCATAATACAAATGTTCCTTTTTCATTACTGAAAATTCAGAATACAGCTGTTACTTTTTTATTACTGAAAATTCAGAATACAACTGTTTTTTCCGTTACTCAAAATTCAGAATACAACTGCTTCTTTTCCATTGCTCAAAAATACCGGAAGAACCATTTTAAGCACCTTGTACAAGGCTCATTGCTATAATTGAAAAGCAAGCTTAATAATGAGAATCCTTCGAAATAGTAACTGGAGGTAGCGAATAATTTTTTACTCGAATGCCTCCGTAGATTGATAGTTTTCACTGGATATAATTGGTAATTGCTTTCGAGGTTGCATTATAAAAAGCTGCAAGCTAATTTGCTGTGCAACGCCTATGAAGACTACATTACTGATCACTGGACACGGGGAATTGCATAATCCAGGAAATTGTAATGAATGCTGGATTACCGAGATTGAGATGGATGTGCGTTGTGGAACAGCCACGGTGGGCATATCATGAAGCATCTCCAGTCATGACCCGCTTTATTCTCCGGATTTTTCTGGGATCATCTAATTATTGAAGCCATTAAATCCGCTGATTGTGATCAATTTTTTTGTGGCGATTGATAAACCCCAGTAAGTTAGAACTGAAAATAACGTTTCCGTTGATGGTTGATGAATTATAAATTTCAGTGATCCGTACAAAACTGAGGGCAAGCATTAGCTGCACTCATCAAGTAACCTCAGCTTTAATTAAGGTTATACAGGGGGTGACAACATAACTTCCTTTTTTAAAAAGGCTTTGATTTGGAAAAAAGAAGTTATGTTGCTGCAGTCTGTATGCAGTACTATAAGTTTGGCGTAGATATGTTGAGCAGAAGATTTTCCATGAGTTTATTCTATCGACTGCGAAAAAGACAAAAATTAGATTAGCATGAAATGAGCATTAGCAAGCACACTGAATCTACTTTAAAGTGCATTGTACCGATCAATTGAGTTATATAAAGTAACTTCTACACCTGTACAGAACTAAATTCACGTGTTTTTTATAAATTTCTTCTGTTTATTAGTTGAAGCCGTCTTTCTGATGAAATTTCCGTAAGGAAGAGGAAGAACGCTAATAACGAAAAAAATCCCGTATTTTATAGAAATGTGGGGCATTTGATGTCCACAATACGATGCTTGTAATACATGTATTATACCTGTTCCATTGAGTAGTCAACACTTAGATTAAGATAAATACTTTATTTCAGTTTCTTAATAATGGCTTATTCGAAATTTATGTCTCCCATCTGATTCAGCAGTGACAGCGTCAGGAAATATGTCTACATCTACATATATAATGGACAATGTATCTCCATCTCTCTCTTTCTCTCTCTTTCTTTCTCTCTCTTTCTCTGTATCTGTGTGTGTCCGTCCCATTACTTCCTATCTATTACTGAAGAAACACTAGTGTACCCAGCCGTCAAAAATGATGGCACAGATTCCGTGATAATACTTCAGTGGTGCTCACCAATGAGCAATAATTTCAATAATTTCAATTCTTCTCCTTTCGTGCAAGTTTTCTTGCGACATGTTAGCTGTCCATTCCATATTTTTTTTCAATTCTTCTTCTTTCGTTCAAGTCTTCTTGCGACATGGTGGCTGTCTTTTCCGCAAATTTTCCCATTTTAATCATCTCCTTTCTTCTATTTTTTCCTGTGACATCACAGAGCATACTTCAGTTTTTTTTTGCACTGCGCATATTTCTTTTCTCTTCACTGCTTTCTTCCAACGAAGTTGAAACTGCTCACGATCACTGCTTCACTGCCATGTGTTTTTCTCACGATCACGGTCCAACCTTGCTTCGCATTCTTAGTAAGTTTTTTGAGAGATAGCTCTCCTCTTGAGCTTAGCATCCATGGATCGAACATTGGCCGTATCACTGATACTTTGCTGAGGTCTTTGCCTTCTTTTCCTCTCGTATGCTAGTCTGCGTTTCCTTCCTTCTGGTGTTTCTTTCATTGTTCTAATGAATTTTTCAGATTCAATTTGTATCCAAAAACATATATGTATATGATACGTCATATCCACGTTCTACGATATTAAGGCTATTCAAGAGCATCTTGCCGTTGAGAAAAGTTATATTCTGTTTATTATTTTGGGCTGCCACAAGTAGTTGACTTTTTGATTAGGAAAGCCTTCTTCCGGCAAATTACTAAGGCAGAAAGGCAAGCGGAGCTTCTGGTACTTCTTGGCAAAAAATATCCGAAATAGCTTATTCACGGCAGGATCGAAAACTCAATCAAAGATACAATTCGTGTACCACGCTCAAAAGAGGGATATTATCAAATCAAATAATACCGAACTATTTTTCAAAGTGAAATGTTTTTTTAGAGACTCGCGGTGTGTCCTTTGGATGAAGCAGTCGATGTAAAGGTGCTGGTCCAATAGCATAGTTTGAAGTAGAAACAGGCAGTCATTAAGTAGAAGAAGACTGCATCTATGCTACCTTTTAAACAAATTTTACCCCCATCTTGCAAGGGAACAAAAAATTGTAATGACCCAGCACTTGGTTCCGTATCGTGACTACCTGCAGTGACCCAAACAGGAGCCCCACTCCGAGTATTTATCCTTTACTCCGTGCGAAGTTTCAATAATTTGCTATGAAGAAATTCAGTTGAAGAAACATGCGAAATATCTTATGTTCGACAGGATCAAGAATTCTAATGCAGTATTGTGACTTTCGAGTATATCTTCCAGAAATTATATTTACCATAGTAATTGAGGGATGAAATTTCATGTTACCTCATTTTGTTATTAGGTTGATGAATTTTCTTTTATCTAAATCCTTAACACCGTGACAGAGAGATGGACCAAGCAAGCAACAAACTGTGTATTATTATATAATGGGATTATTGAACTGAACTCTGAACGGGTATGTATGTATTATGAGCGTTGTATTATGGATACCAAATGCGCCGGATCACTATAAAATACTTCATTGTTTCCGTTATTAACTTCTATTTCTTACACGGGCATGTTATTGGTAGATAAGATACAACTGGAAGCTCTGTATATATTGATGTAAAATACTCACGGGTAAAATTGAAAAATGTATTTTATCTCATAAATTTTTAATTTTATCACTTTTAAACCAAGGAATGCCAACGGGTATTATCTGGGCCATGTTATCGGGATATGAGATGCAGAAAGGAAGTTCTGAATGAAATTAATAAAAAGTATTCATTTCAAACACAATAATTCGTTGTAAGTCTTTAATGCATCCATCTTTATAATAATTTGAAATTATTCCAATCTAAAGCGTCGAATTTCCACGGGAACTGTCTTGTATATGATAGAGTGTATCTTCATCTTTCTCTCTTTCTCTGTGTCCGTCCCATTACTTCCTATCTATTACTGAGGAAAAATTATTTAACTGAAATCAAAACAGGTATGCATGCATCATAAGGATTGTAATGTGGCTACCAAAGACGCTGGATCACTTTAAAATACTCCAATTTTTCTGTTATTAGCTTTTATTTCTTATACGGCCATGTTATCGGTAGATAAGATAAAGAATAGAAGTTCTGTATATATTGATGAAAAATAGTCACGGGTAAAACTGAAAAATGTATTTCATTTCACAAAACTTTAATTTTATCACTTTTAAACCAAGGGATTTCAACGGGTACTGTCTGGCCCATGTTATCGATAAATAAGATGCAGAAAGGAAGTTCTGAATGAAATAAATAAGAAATATTCATTTAAAACACAATAATTCGTTGTAAATATTTCATGCATTTTGAAAATAATTACAAATTAGACAAATTTAAATCGTAGAATTTCCACGGGAACTGTCTAGTTTATAAATAACTAGTGGCCCCACACGTGAAAATTCACACGTTTTTTACTGACTTTCTCGTTTGATTTGCCAGTGAACGCGGGCTTTGCGAAGGAGTGTCTACATTGATGGATGTGCTCTTGGTATCCACAATACAATGCTTAAAATACATGAATACCTTACCGAATTTTCTTCTACCTAAATGTTTAATAGCGTGACAGAGAGACGGACCAAGCAAACAAGCAATAAACTGTGTATTATTATACAGTAGACTTACATGATTTTTCTAGTATACAACACATTCCTCATTATTCACACACCTCGTAGTACATATGTACCTCGTAAAGTGTGCTCGTAGCACTGATACAGGAAGCCAAGCATCCAATTCCTTACAGCCACGTGTGGACTATACGTTGCGCCTTTAGGTCGCGTACTGACAGTTATGAACCACTTCAGTCAATCCAGCGCCGAATGAAGGCACAGAAACAAATAAGCGAGTTGTATGAACACACTTGGGCGTTGCACAAGCAGCGATGCTTGAACATCCCGTGTGAATTCAGTCACATGCGCGTATGATACTTTTTTATTTTACAGTATCAGTATAGAATATATTAAAAAGCTCGCCTTATTGCATGCTACGAAGAGACAGTCGTCTAAATATACGACACACAAGCTGGAGTGTTAAAAAACTTACTCCAGGTATGAATTTGTCAATAGGTTCGACACGCTGTTTGTTGTTCCTCATATTAGGACGAGACAAAATATTGCATACACACATTCGTGTGCATTAGTCATCACTATCACAAGTGCAGTTCGTCTGTGTGTAGTTTTTTGACAGGTTGTCACGTGGTCAACTTGACGACCAGTCTGCCAAGTAAACTACCAAACATAAAGTAGTAAAGTGTATGCACATGTTTGTCAACCAATTTGTCAATTGTGGTGTGACAAAATTACAGGTACTAAGGGGCTGCCAAGCACAAACTGAAGTACTATTCATTAGTTAAAGCTCGAGATGATAAGGCACAGATCTGTACAAGTACGAAGTGTGTTCTCTTGAAGTCTGTTGCTGAGTACCAGCATAACAAAGTCTGCAGGAATCAGTTCATGGTAACCATACAGTATTTACTGGTGTTTGGGTAGATCTCCATTGACTACCAGAGTAAAATTTAAAAATCATATACCTCTCCACCAGAACCCACTGGAGGTCTTACTCAGTAGCTCTTACGGAAGTCTACCTACCTTTTGCCTTATGCTCTGCAATGATTGATAGTTTCTGGTGTGAGAGGATGCTGTGTTTATTGCCTCTATAACATTATGTCTTCATAATCTTTTGTGCACCACCAGAGTGTTGAACCCCGTATTTGTAAGAGATGAGTACTCACACAATAGACGACACACGCACTACGCGGAGGCAGCTACATGACGCGTACTAGTGTCTCTTGTCGAAGTATGCGTATGAATCATGCTTTAGAGATCGAGAGAATCATTTTATGTTGTTGGTAACATCAAACAAAAAGCTAGAAATTTTTCTCGAGGAGGAGAAATGTATATACTTGTACATCACGAACAAATACCGTTCATTTAAAGTAACAATTTAAATTGCCGTCCAAACAGAGAATATAATGGATTGAATTGTTTAGACGACTAAAATTCTGCTAAAAAAGGTATTTAATTAGACTTCAGTGAACTTAGAAATACTAAACAAGGAAAATTTGTAACGAATATGAGGGTATGAATTCAACCTTATATTCAGTACAGGAGTACACACTGCAGTACATGTCTACATATTTCCCGACGCTGTAGTACCACCTCGTAAAAAACAGTTATGTGTTAATGAGTTTTCAGTTTTCACCAAGGATTTGCTCCGTTTAGCAACAGTTGTGTTAAGACGTCCTTTATTAATGATGTAGTAGAGGTAAATAGCTGTAATTTAAGACACCAAAAGGGATCAAGTTACGTGCTTTAAAATATCGTCTATTAGAAGCATTTCTACAAATATTCTGCAGAAACTTTGGGTTCCGTTTCGTGTAGCACACGTTAAATTTCATGTAATATTTAAGAGGTTTATTAGTCTGAGAGTCTAAGGAACAAAAGTGTGTGGATATGAAAAGGGGTTTGGATGGCAATATTGCAAGTCGACTTTGAAGAAACGTGGCTGATGTCCCTTCTTCTATGCCGCCTCAATGCGGCTTTTGATTAGAAATGCGGACTCTGGACAAACAATGGAAGCACGCAATCATGTCGACAGAAGACACACATGAGCAAAGGCTAACTGACACAAAGCCTTCCAGAGGCATATTTACGATTTGGTTCTCTAGGGACAAAAACTTTTTTCGTCGCTTGTTATAAATCTACTGAGGAAAGTTAATCCAGAATTTACCCGGTCAACTTCCCTTCATCGTATTAAGCTGCAAACCTGGGTTCTAGTCTTCGACGCAGAATGAAAAGAAGAACTTTGAGTTTTCTAGCGCAGAGTGCGGAAAAAATTTGCTCTTTTACGGTGTGAGTTACGAGCGGTTACCGTAGGCGGTTCACGGAACCGTGTTTCATTAACCAAGTTCAGCGCCGGCAACACTGACGACAGCCGGAAATTTTCCGGAAAATTCTCGAAAAATGAGACCATTGCTAAACGCTCGGGTGGCCTGGAAGCAGGACAAGTGAGTGTCCAGATTTAACCTTTCTGAGGGCAAATTGAAAGAATTCTTCCAGCATCGAATTTCTCTAATGCTGTCAGTTGGAGTCCGATTTTTTATGACCTGTCGTTTACGTCCACAAAGCCATGTGATCATTTATTTCTTTTGCCGCTGCTGATAGTAGCTAAAAGAGATGGTTTTCTTTATTAGGTAAATTCACAACTCGAGTTGGAGATCTGAGTTGTTTCAACAAAGAAAGCTTGCAGCTCCAAAGTAGTGAATTTTTTTCTAATTAACCTTGTTCATGTCATCCTATCATGAAGCACAGGCATTCAAGAAATGAACTTGAAATTTATTCAGCTATAGTTAATGTGTACCTTTGTTTTTTTACAGAAAGTTCTTCAAAACACAACAGGAGTTTTACTCGAATCATCAGATTAACTGGGACTAGGACAACCTTATTTGCATGAGCGAAGCCTTCTGTCCTTGAACATCGTCTTTGAGAGTAACCTCCCAGTCATAGAAGCAGCTAAACCAGTAGAGGGTAATATCTATTAAGACGTCTATATATATCCATGATGGGACCCAACTCGTAAACTACGAAGTGAACAACCGCACGGACGAGGCAGGAATGCTTCTCGTGTGCAGCAGCGAACACACAGAGAACTCGTCGATTCCTTTTATTAGATCGAGGTTGATCTTCGACCTGCGGTTAGTGCAATCCACTGCAGATATTTTATTAGTGTGTAATTATACGAGCGGCAGGCCATTGATTAGCCAAGCTGCGGAGAGTGGCTGGTCTTGAGGAAAGTTTCATGGAGGCTGAGAGCAACGTACGCCTACCGGGCAGTGAAGGCTTTTCTTCTAAATTACATTGCGAGATGAGAAGTTGTGGCCTTACATTTACAGGCAACGCTGAATTTATTGCTTCCTCAATTTAATACCCACATTAACAACTATCAAGGACTTATGAACAGTATTTATGCTGTGTTCTCACTTATGGCTCAAACTAAAGCATTTAAACCCAGCAAGGTGATCATGTCTTATGTAGAGTTGGACATGCAATGTTTATTAAAAAAGGTAATTATCGTTATGGAAGCAGTAACGTAATGCTACGGTAGGCCATGTTTCGTAAAATGTTGAAGTTTAATAACCTAAATTTTTTCTCAGTTTAACACGTGACGCATGTCTTGAAAACATGCAAAATTAAAAACATGTCATATTCATGCGTATCGCATCAAGTACAAACTATGTTTATTGTAAGAGCTAATGTAGACAATATACATAAGTTTGTCAAGAAGAGTTTGTTTAGTTAATCGTGTGTTAATGAACGTGTTAATAAAACAAAGTAACGGTCATGAACTATATTAACTAAGAGCTACTCAAGTCTTGTTTGTAAATAAGATTACTGTAAACTGTGGCATCAATTCAGAATTTACGGAATACAAGTATGTTCGTAGATGTGAAGTAGAATGGGTAATGATTAATTTAGCAAACCATATATATGCACTTATAGAAGTTTGTTATCTCAATAAAAAGTATTGGAGGCAACTTATTTAATCATGTTCACCAAGAGCCATTGTTGAAGCCCTCTTGCACTTTAGAATGAATATCCCCCATACCAATTATCAAATGCAAAACACGTGTGAACATCGAAAAATAACTGAACTTCTATTGCCTCATGAAATCTCAGAGAATGTTGTTGAGCTTTGCTTTTATCCGAGCATTCAACTTTCAGGGCAGAAATACTCCCATAAAGAGGGAAGGAGGATGGAAGGAAGTTTGAATTCTTTCCTGCAGTCGACGGAAAACTTCAGCAAGCTGCTTGGGAGCGACGAATTTTGAGTAGGTCTCAAAGCCAATCATAATTGAGATAGAAGAAAAATAAGAGACCTCTCTCCCATTTTTGGACCGTAGACTATTTACACATGTATTCAAAAACTACAACAGATTCATCACATGGTACTTCTGATTGTGATTGAGTCTCGCCGTGAAATAAATCAATGCTAAACGTCACTGGCATTCATTTGCTGAAATATAGACACCGCCTTCCTTCTTATCAAAGATCCACTAACTTAAAATTATCATGCACCTTCTTAATTTTCCATTACGTGGGAGGACCAAATGCATAAGTCACTGCCATCACAAGAGAAGACAAGCAAGTCACTACTAATAACCTTGACAGTTGCATCTTAAATTAAACAGTGGATAATTTTACTCATAAATTTAATAAAAACCAAACTTTTACAGCGTGAACCAACTTAGTAACACCTGTGCATATTGAAGAAATCTGATTGGGAAGAAAAGTTTTGAAGGGTTTAAAAGTTCATGGATATTAATTGAGGAAAGCATTGGAAAAACAATGTTCCAGTAGGGAACGTGGATGACGAATACGAAGATGGTGGATGACGAATACGAAGATGGTGGATGACGAATACGTAGATGGCGGATGACCAATATGAAGATGGTGGATGGTTGGGGTTGGGAAATCAACATGAATGCTGTCTTACATCAAGTGTCAACCTATTACTGAAAAAATCCCATATTGAACCAAATAAATTGGCAAAGGTTTTAAAGCAGCCTCACATTCCCATGCAGAGGAAAATTTGAATGTATTTCACTTTTGCCGCGGACGTCTTAACCTTCCATGGTCACCCTACTGTAAAATTTTACCTCAATTGAACAATTGATATCATTGTTCATTTCTTCACTTGAGAAAACGTAAAAATCGTCGATTACTTTCACTGTAGTAAGTGTTTTTATGGAACGAGCAAAACGCCTGCCACTTCGAGAGTTATTCTAAAAACTCCTATGAATTTAAAATGTACTGGTAAGAGCAGTAGTCTCTTTTCTCTTCCTATCTTGATCAGGTCAAATAAAAATATTTACAGTGATTCTAATTTTAAATTGTACTTAGTGAACATATTTATGATTGAGAGTTCAGTGAGTGGGGAGTGAGGAGCACCAGCAATGCATCAAAGGCATCTCCCGTACCACATCCCATGTACCATATCATAATCTCCCTCTTTTTGAGAGACATCAAGTTTTTATAAGTGAGAAAAAATTTCCTTATTAATTTATGGTAATTAATTAGTAAGGTAAATTTTTGAAGTACAAACTTGCAGCTACAAGTTTCGGTTTTACATCACAAAGACTATCGGAATTTTGCAGATGAATGTGATAACATCATATTGATGGGTACGCGATCCGTCATTAATGTTCGCCTATTAACGTCATTTCTCTGTCGTTTGTGAGTGGGGCTTTGGTTCAGAACACCGGTGGAGATTATTGCATGCCTGCTGACAAAGAAGCACCAGTATTTTAGTTCTTCATATCTGCCTCATTACAAAAACCTGCTCAGGTTGAACTTGACTTGTGCCTCCTGCTCTGACAACTCTGACCATGCAAGGCTCTTCTCCTACAGGTTTCAGCGGTCGCCACAAACATCCTATTATTACTTTTGAGATATTCTCAAGCTTATGCATGCTGACGACTGCTCCACGAAAATGAAGAGCTTCTGTAATATAAACTCCAACAAGAGGAGTGGCCGCTCGGAGTTTTTTGCTTTCGTCTCGAAGCGTTGGATGGTTTCGAGAAAAATGGCAGACATCAAACAGGATCTCCTTTGTTTGCAACTACAGGCTCAGGTTACAGGTAACTTGTTGAGACATATGAGTCAAAGGTGAAATTGATTAATATTATTTAGCATTTAGTTTCTCAGAATACCAATGTATGTACAGAAATCATTTTGATGAAACTTTAAAATAGGTTTTGAGAGACGTATTGTCATTTTAAACAGATCTTATAAAAATAAAAACATTATGAGGTTTAAGAACTGTCTACTATCGGATTGGAAGATTTTGATAAGGTGATCGACATATGCAGAGAAGTTGCGTGTATCAGTTTGATAAATAAATCTACTGTCATCAATGCACATCCACAGTTCGATTTTTTCATGACAGTTATCATGAACATGAATGCGTCGGAGAAACCACTTTCCCATCCAGAATGTTATACACGAATACTACATAGAGCTTCACAATAATTCTTATACAATTTGCCCTGATCATACATTCGTCTTTCGTCTCGGCTTACGAATTCTTAGAGCTGACTGCCGATAAGAAAGGCTTGGAAAAGTTCATCTGAGGAACGTGCATTAGCGAAATTGAGAAGATAGTCATTGATCACGGGGGCTAAGAAGCGTCGTAACAAGTTCGCGATCGAGACGGATGGATCACTCATAGGAGGCACCCCTCCTACCAAATGATAATATTCCAGATCCGTCATCAATCACTCGAAGGTCTCACGGCGACACCCAGAGAGAGGGATGCACTAATGCGTGCTGACTGAGTGCCCAAAGCGAGAAGGCTTCCCTGAATTTGACGATAATAGGGGCAGAGGAAACAGAATAGACTATGGCAACAGGAACGAGCCCATTGGTCCATCCCTGTTGCCATAATCTGTTCTATTTCCGCTACCTCTAAAAACATGGCGATGGTTGGAGTCCTCTTCACTACCAAGTGTAAATTGTGAAGGACACTTGAGCTGAACATTAGTCGAAGCATCATGTAAAGTGCACATGAAAAACACTAGATATAGTACAGCAAAATTTTCAGTCTACAATAGAAGAACTGATGATGGAGACCGCGCATGAGTATCTAAGCTACGAGGCTTTTGTAGCGATGGTCAAACACAACAGTTCTCAATATTACAGTTATGAACAAAGATTTCGATTAATAAACATCATCATATACAAGGACAAAAAGCATTTAGGCACGCTGTTGAAATTTGCATGCGCCAGTGAATATGTAATGAAGCTTTTTAAAATATATTTGACTTTTGAAATATGAATTTGCCAATGTTTCTGATCACTTCATACTCCTGAATAGTCTATTGCTAAATATTATAGAAGAAAAAACACAAGTTACGCAAACGCAATGAGAAGCAGCAGTAATATTTATTGCGTTACATACTGTAATGAAGGTAAATATCATCTGTGCTCAAAAGTGCGCCCTTATTCAAACGCTTATTGACACGAGACTCAGCGTGTGTTCAATAGTCCTGCATGGAGTTGAGAAATTTCAAATTGTTAACAACGATTTTAACAGACATTAAACGACCTAAAATTTGAATGTATGATAAATGGTGAGTACAATTTTACCAAATATTAAGTGACAAAACAACTATTTCATCGCAATTTCTTGAATGCATGGTAAGTAGTCAGTTACAATTTGATTTGATGCTAAACGACCCAAATAATATTTTATTGTTATTATTTTTAATATAATTAAAATGAACTTTCACTTTATGTTTTGAGTTTACATAGAAACCATTATGCAAAATATATATGATCTGGAACTTACGAAGCGGAAAGCCTCGACTTGAAGAGCGATCAGTAGCTTGTACTGAGGTAAATTTACAACAAAAACTTTTTATCACCAAACAACACACGTAAACTACAATAAAATTGGAACACTTTCACCTAGGATGAAGAGTGTCAACTAGAATTTCTCCGCCCTGATTGATGGAGTCCAAACTCCGTAACAATAAATTATAAAGAAGCAGACTTTAGTTACGGACGTTTAGTGACTGTAACAATAAATTATAAAGAAGCAGACTTTAGTTACAAACGTTTAGTGACTGTAACAATAAATTCTAAAGAAGCAGACTTTAGTTACAAACGTTTAGTGACTGTAACAATAAATTCTAAAGAAGCAGATACCTTGCATGTACTCGGACAGAGGGACAACATGTGTACCGTAAATCAGTTGTACAGACACGGTGGGTACAAGGGAAGGACAAGTCGGAGCCACAAGTAGGTTTGGAGTGATAAACTGACCTGTTTAGCCCCGTTACTTACGTTATAATGCTCTAAATTGCAACTGGAGAACTGCATTGAAGAACTGTGTTTCATTTGAAAACTTGAAGTACCTATATTATTTAATATTATTATTTGTATTCAATACCTTTTAAGCACTCACGGACATTGGGAAGCTATTTAAAAGTCAGTATAAAGGTATATTGCCATTTACTTATTTCATTATCCAATTTTGCATAATTTAGTTACTCGATCATCGATTTTTATGAATAATTATTTCACAAATTAACAGCGTTTGCCTTCAATTTAACATCTGCAATCATCAATAACAATTGAAATTCAACCGAATCCTCATCAATACCGACACTCATCAATACCTGCATTTATTAATACCATTAAAAACATTCTGTAGTTTTAAAAAATGTTTGCTTCTGGTGACAATCAATTCTCACCATAGAAAATACTAATTTCTATGAACTAATGTAACCTCAAATGTCGGCATGGTGGCTTAGAGATTTCTACCTTTACTTCTCCAACAAAATCTTATTCTTTTCCACATCTACCACACATCCATGTAATTGAAACCTTAAGCCTTTCCTTATTAAATAATTTTAAGTTTCATCTCGTAAAACATTGATGCAACAATGATATTAGTGCATATTTTAGAAGTCATTCACATTTATGCGCTCTGCAAGGTCAATCCCTATTCTAAAAAGTGAATTCTCTGTCCGGGCCACACAAGGCTCCCTTAAATCCTTCAAGACACTGGCCTCTTTTGGTTCACGATCATGTTTCTGAACAGTCGTAAATCCATTGCATTTTTATGTTAACGATTATCTTTTAGATTATTAACGCGTGGAGATTGAAAACGATAGCGGTGTTTGTTTAAGGAGTTTACTAGCACCATAATAGAGCTCGAGTTTAGCAGCAGTTGAAAGCTTGCATTGACCAAAGTAATTCAGTAAGCCTTAATAGATAAAAACGCACTTCTGTGTCTATATTATGCTACAAGTAGACGACTGGGTGTAACTGGAGATAATGAGCTCAGCAAAAAAGTTATCTCCAACGGCAGTTAGATATTGTGATCAAAGCAGATGATTCTGTTAACCAAATATTATGTACACAGAGCAGGCGGTTGTAAACAACCAGATATACGTACTAAGCAAACAACCACGTATTTTTTAACAAGAGAAATCTCACTTGTTCTGCGCCTAACATTGCACTGTAAGCAGGCTTTAAGGTTTCACAAGGGACCCCGAAGCTCATACTGCACAAAGCTGCCAAAACCAACACGATGTACGCAAGATTAGGGAGCTTCTTCTATTACTAGTAGGTCTGAAGGCTCGTTGAGGGTTGAAGCTCGCTATCGCCTCTCCTATCAATCCACGCGTCAAACTAATGGTTCTACAGGACAGCTAAAGATGCCACAGAGCACTTAGAAAAGGTTTCGCTTTCTGGGAGAATAATCACCTCAGATAGTCGGAGAAACTTGAAAATTGTTGAAAGCCTTCGCAGCAGTTGGGTGCTAAAATTTGATGGGTGTGTCTTTTAACCCGATGCTACAAAAACAAGTCCATTTCAGGAGCATGGAGAGAAAGGGTGCAGTAGGGAGCAGGTTTGCATCAGCATCTGTTACAGTGGTAATTTGATTTTCTAGTACTAAATAATCGTAGCATTCTCATGGTATAAATCGTTGACTTCATTTTCGCAGTAGGATTGTTTCTCCACTTGAAGAACCTGATGCACTATAATATAAATTTAATCATTATTTGCAGGGCTCGCGTATTTTAGAACCGAGAGAAAGAAAAAGCAGAAATTATTGTTGTGCAATTGCAGGGAAGAAGGCCCCGCTGGCCAGCTTTAATACTGAAGTTCGCCATTTAAATGCGTGTAGCTTGCAATTCCAATTACAAATCTTGCACTTAAGACTCAATTGTTGCTAAAATTGTTATGTTTCCGAGAGGTAAATTTATTAAAACCTATTAAGCACGAAATATTACGACAATCATGGAGAAATAAAATGCGAGGAAAAGATAGTTCGAGCGTGAAGGAGAATACGATTATTTTCAATGAAGCTTTATTATTCTCAAGGTATATCAGTTCAAATCTTTGAAAGTTCCGTTCAAAAATCTGATCTTGATATGAGTCAAGAATGTACAACAAGATTCTTGATCTAAGCACACGAAAAAATGTTTGTCATCTCCTTGGCAAAGAAAAAAAATTGTTCTCGTAATTTATTCTCCTAAGAAAATGGGGTTGGAATTGCGTACTGTAATTGGCTACAGTGTACAGCTACAACAATGCCAAAATTGCAGTTTATCTATACTAAGATAAGTAAGGAATAGGAAATACATTTGTTAGGAATGTAGAATGTAAATTCTACATAAGTGCAATCCATGAAGGGGTTTTATCTTGTATTTTTAAAACTGCTCTATGTGCAGAGAATGCTTCACTTTTTCCCTCACTTCTCCTTCACCATGCATTTGTTTGTGTACTTCATGCATTTTTCTACTGATTTCATATTTACTTTTCTTCCTACGTTCTCCTGACAATATTACCTACCTTTTTTTAATTTCCGTATGCTTCCTATTTTACACTCATTTTTTGAAGTGTCAATCATTATTTCATACTCTCTTTAACCTTAATTTACATCGCATTCCCTTTCTACTTTTAATTTTTCCATGTGATCTCTTTTACTACCAAATTATCGCGCCAACGATTCCTATTCCCCATCATTTGAGGTTTCTTCAATGAGGCCCTGGCTGCCAATCCCCATAAATCGGCTGAGCCCCGCGTCAATCCCCACTGTGGCTCAATAGAACGAGGCAATCCCCTTCTCTTCAATCATGTCGTATGAGAGCAGTCATTGGTCGACAGTCTGTTTAGCCAATAACCAATCAGACAAGCTCGTGACTGGTAACTTGGCTTGAGTCACTCCTGCATTGCTCTAATTACAATCATACATTAAAGCTTTAGTCTCAGTCACTGACGGCTCCTGTATTTTTCAGAGTCCAATACAATTTGTGCGATACAAGATGCCTATTTCATCCACCGCAATATGATGCTGCCACTATTAAAGTCTACGGGGTGGATCCGCCTGTCATCGTACACGCTCGAAAATGTTAGCTAATCTGAACAGAAGACACTCGATTTCATGACGTTCATTGAGGTAAATTTAAGTTGCTATGAGTGCTTCTTCCGTTTCCTAACGAATCGAAGGTAGATGCAATAACCATGACTCATCTACACGTCAAATTCTCTTATATATTTTGATATTTATTTTAACTTCTCCGTTATCTAACACTAGTGTTTCACGCTGAATGAACTTAGCATTTCCTGCTAATTTGCGTGATTTAAATCCCCAGTACATACATTTATCTGCTTGTGATTACTAATGAATGTTTACAGTACTCATATAGCTTTAACATAACATGCATAGCCCAGTATTTTCTGCATTTACTGTGTTCGTTTAAATATCCATGCGAGTGTTCATACATGGGTGTCATCTTAAATTTCACATTTCATTTTTCATGTTCTTCAATAAAATGCTGCGTTTTTCCTTACACGTACGAATTTTCTGACAAACAAGATCTACCTACATGCCTGTGTCTCAACACCAGAACTTCTCATCTACCTTTAACTCCTTTTTCTATCGGTTTACCAGTCCTGTCATCTCTCTTCTTCCACAACCATCTGTCCAAGAGCTCTTGAGAAAACCTTCATGCGTAGTGTATGTACTGCAGGAGGCCAAGGCAAGTAACAAGTATAGAACCACGATATTTTTGACTTTTTGAGACATCGATTTTACCTTTAAAAGGAAACACAGTGCCGACTGCTGGATCTTTCAGAAACATTCAATTCCAAATTCAAGCATTTAGTCAAATGAAATTCGCAAACTCGGATGCTTCAATTTTTATCCTGCCCATCTATTCTTTTAGTCCTCATATTTGTTCCCTGAAATCTGCAGCTTCAAGTTGTAATAATAACACTTATTTTGTAGCACAAGTTTAGAGCAATGTGTTATTGAACTACGGGTATCAATAAGTTGTTATTTTTTATGGTAAATTGGAGTCAATTTCAGAGCTTCAGAACGGTCGTATTCTCCCATACACAATGTAACTCCAGTGTCAAATTTTCCATTAGTCAAGTGGAAGTAGCTTTCATGAATGTCAAGAAATGCACTTCATCTACGACAATTCAGAGATGAGTTTCAGAAACGGTCTAAGAGGCTCAAGCGATGCATAGTCAAGGTAACCGTCGTTCTGAACATCAACTCGTTTCAAATAATCAGTTTAAAATTGCTCTTAAACTAGGTATTTTTCTGATGCAATATAAAACGCTGGACTTCAACATAAAATTTGCTTTCTCTATATGTTGTTATTAGTATGCTTTGGTACATTGGGGGGTTGTTGCTAAAGGTTAATCCAATTGAAATTACGATGGGACTATTGATGTAATGTAAAGAAGTTTTCTACCTCCATTCGTTTTGAATAATCATTCAATGACGGTGATGCAAGCTGGGTAGTTGACATCAGTCTTGAATTGCACCTGTTACATGCAAACGAGTACTAGAAAAATGAAATCGGCTCTTTAAGTTGGATTTTGCAACTTACATCTCTGCTCCGAACATCTACATAAACGGTGTTTTATAGTTTTAAGTTGTTTCGAAAATGCTCTTCATTTCAGGAATACTGTCTTAAAATTCTCATGGATTATGGTATTTTTCTTCTCTTATAGCCAAATTTCAATAGACTTAAAAATTTAAATGGCCTCCTTAAGAGTTTTTTACTGATTTCTTCTAACAAAATATGATTACGACATATAGACTTTCAATTCTGAACGTGAAAAACTCTTAAGTTTACTTTTCTTTCACGAGTTCGAGTTTCGTCGTAATGCTTCATGTAACTGAACAGGTCAAGGGCTTGAGCGTGATGAGCTACCCAAACGTTTCCCAAAACCAAAGTTGCACCAGCTGAAGATTATGGAGACTGTTTGTTAGTTTGCGACTGGTGTTGTTGACTAAAGCTTTCTGGCAACCAATTAGAAGACCAGAGTAAAGGCTAACTACGATTGACTCGAAAAAATGTTTGTTTGCTTGCGAAAAATGAAACTTGCGCTGGTAAATCGGCATGCTCTAATTCTGCTCGACGACAATAAGCGACCACACGTTCCCAGGATGGTGATGCAGAAACTTTCAAACTAGGAAAACGAGACTTTACTGCATTCTCCTTATTATCCAGGTCTTTCAACTACGTACTACCATTATTTAAAGTATCTGCACACTTTTTTTTAGTGATAAAAATTTCAGATTCAAATCAGAGGTGGAATTTGTATTTAACGGTTTTCTATTATTAAAGCAATTTTTTCATGAAGTTAGCATAAATGATTCTATTGATCGAAGGCAAAGAAGCTTCGCTGTCCAATGATCATAGTTTAACGAATTAAGACAAACTTAGTGTAAATTTTTTCACGAATAAAAGTATATTCTGGAACCAGCCATTATTTTCTGAACAACCTGATAAATACAGTATGTCTAAAATACGTGGCCACACAACCATCTCCCGTCTCTCGCCTGCGCCCTGCTGAACTTCAACGTCAGTTTAACGCCAATTTCCGCATATTTTCGTAATTTTTCCTAGCATAAACTTTAGTGGACAAAAATCGGCGTTAATTCGACGAAAAGTTAGGACGGGAAACGACCCAATCGAGCCTGCACAAGCCGGCTTTCTGGTGAACAGAGACTGCATGCTGAGTTTCGTGGAGAGAGCCTTGTGGCAGAAATATATTCAGCCTAATTCAGCCTATTGCGCATTCTGAGACGCGCTAAGCCTACACAACTCCCATCTCAATCCTGTAATCGGAGAAAGCAGAAGAATTGCATAAGTTTTAATGGCCGCCCCGGAACTTTTAAGCAGAGTAGGACGAAGATGACAACCGCAAGCGTCTCTTTATGCGACCACTGCGGTGAGACGAATGTACGCACGTACGTGTGTGCGTGTTATGAAGGGACGTAAGTACGAAGTGCGTTGTATGTTGACACAGCTCCATCAAGATATAAATTTTACTTCTAAACTGATGCTACGTGAATAATAATAGTCCAAAAATAAAATAGTCCATACCTATTAAATTGATTTGAGAGGTTTCTATGATGTCAAGATTGAGCGGTTTATCATTATCAGAGCAGAATTATGTTAAAACCGACTAGTATACGGTTTACTATTGCTATGTATAGTCTGCTCTGAAACACTTATAAAGAGCTCATTGTTCAATTTTGGAAACTCACTTTATTCTTAAATTTTCAAATTCATTTATTTCTCAAAATGAAAACAAAATTATTGAAAATGTTCCTCTTGGCTCAATCAAAATTTCGCGCATAATTTTAAGAAAAAGGAAATTTTCTATAATTCACTTTCATTGCTCTTTCATTCTATCGAGCATCTTTGGCATGACATTTATTTCATGTTAAAAAACTCATGGTTTGAAGGAGATTAAAAGAAAAGTAGATTTATTTAGAAAAATATGAACAAGTGTATAGGACGTGAGTAGTTCGTAGAAACCGTACGGTATACGAATATATTAGCACATGCACCACATCCATGATTGAGATGCAGTGCATGTTTAGGAATAGTGAATGTCTGTGTCTGCACCTATTTAAATGCATAATCATTTAATTTTTGAATATTTATGTCTGCACTTATTTAAATGCATAGTCATTTAATTGACATCTACATTGTTCGTAAGATGAAAAGGTAGATTATGCTTTGCCACATAAAGTTCCTTTCTTTACCTTCTATCAACACTCAGTTTCTCTGCAACTGCAAGAAATTTAATAGAAATGCTAAAAACCCCGGAGCAACAACTTTCATGGAATAAAACTATTGAAAATGCCACTAAATTGCAGCGTTAAATGTAAGCAATTTAAAATTATTGTGCGGCAGGCAATCGTTGCCCCAGTTAAACAGTACTCGGAAATATTTCCACTGCTATTTTCAGAAGTTCTTAAGAGATTTGCATCGGAAATGCAAGTTTCAGTTTACGTTTGGCGTGCTCAGTTGTCATAATTTTTCATGGGCAGTCAAATGATTTACTTTGAGTTTGATGATGGTTATCATTTTCGAACCCGCCTCATAAAGAACAAGTAAACTTTTACAACCTAATATACGCTTCAAGATCTCTATAAAAAGATCGTTGTGCAAAATTAAAGAAGTTTTGGGCTCTCGCATCTAGCAGAGGAAGTGGCACGCTAGGGCTACTCAGGGACGGGAATTTTCCTCCCCTTGAGGGGCATTTTCTCCACACGTAAGGTTAGTCTCAGAAATACAAGCGGTGAAAATGAAACGAGAACAAAACCTAGCGCATACCCAGCAGTTGAAAGAAAAAACCGACTCAGTACAATATGTACAGAGTATTATTGTATTCATCATTCACTATTCACTGAGTAGATAAATTAAAGGGTCATAGGGAATGGATATAAGTTTTGAAGTCGTAAGAAAAGAGGCTAGGACTATTAAAGACAAGCAGGCGATCAACTGCAAAAATGAAGTGTTGAAGGCCAATTGGAAACAACTGAGAAATTAAGTAAGGGAGACTAACTGGAGAAGAACTGGAAAAATATAGAATTGGTGACGTATTAGCGGTGAATAGATAAAATAAAGTATTAGAAAACCAGAGGAGACATAAAAGAAGAATGAAGTATTTGGGAACAACTATAGCATAGGAGAACAACTGGAGTATTGACGGCATGGGACGTCGGTATTGAACCAAGAATGGGCCAAACGGCTCGTTCCTATTGCCTTATTCTATTCTATTCTATTGGACCCAGCTTCTTCAGTAGTACATGAGGCCGGCACAGTTTGGACCGAACCAGAGACCAAAATGTTGCAGAGTGCCGGCACCGCCTCATAAAGTTTCAATAAGAAATATAGGAGCCCTGAATTATCGGGGCCTGGAGACCCTTTGGATAGAAACTTACGATCTCGCAACTTCTGATGGCCAATAGATTACCACTAAAAATATCTCCGACGGCTGCCCTACTTTCGCACTCTTAAAGCCGCCAAGATTACACTCTCGAGATCGTTATATATATGCTCTTTAGATCATAAAGATTATGCTCAAGAAATCATAATCATTATAGTTTAGAGATAGAAAAGGTTATTTTCTCTTGAGAACGTATATATATATATACATATATATATATATAATCTTGTGAATGTTGATTGCATCAGTTCGAAATTGATGCATCAATTCGAAAAAGTTAGACTTTTAATATTTTAACAACGCTACCTTTTGGATTGTCAACGCTGGAACTTTAGGATCTTAAATATCACTCAGTAAATGTCAAAAAATAAATTGAAACGTAGTACAGAATTATCCACTCACATTTTGAATAAAGTTCCCAGAAAATGATGAGTTAGAAGCAGGGAATAATATTCCAAATAATTTTTCTTTTTAACGATTTTAAGCATGTGTGATCAAATTGACGCTGAGTTTCATGCTATAAACAGTTTATTTTATAGGCTAAATAATGATAATACATCGAATTAGGAATCTTACTTTAAATTACATTAAATTTGTGTTAGGGCACGGGTTACTCAAATTCCTTGCATTAATGGACAAAAACAAAAACGACTGCAAATTTCGCCCTGATGTATGATACCTGAGACATGTCTGCCACCTCACTACAAGCCAGTCACTAGTAGCGTCTTGAATTTCAATAAATATTTCAATATGGTTTCAATTATTGACACTATTTTGCACTTTTCGCATATTAACGGAATCGTGTTTTCTAGGTAAAACATTTTTCATTATAGTTGAAGGTTTAAACAAAATAAGCTATTTTGGAATTTCATAAGCCTGGAAAATCTCTAACAATCTCAAAAGTTGACAGAATGCTCGTCTGAAGAATGTTGAAGCTATTTAAGGAGACCGGACTACTGAATAATAAGCTTTAACAATGTTGTCATTCAAATATTAAAACCTCAAAACTGGTGAAAATCCACCAGAGGAAAGTTCAGAAGGAACCCAAAAACTCCCTCAGAAATCTAGCAAAAGAGGGGAGTGTTGCCGTCGGAACCATGTCCTCATTCTCCACAAGACTTAAAGACTCCTGCTCACAAACATCAAAAGAAACAGCTGTTATCTGCAAAAGCTGCGGGCAAACGTCTTGAAAGAGCTAAAATCCTTCTCTCTCATATCTGCGAAGGCACGTTACTAAACTTGTGTTCAGGGCCAAAAAGAAATTTGATGTCCAGCGAAAATTTGGCGTTAAAAATGATGGATTTTGGTCTAGGAATTGTGAGATTAACAGTCAGGGTGGTCACTCAAAGACAAAAATCGACGTCAGTGATTGTGGGCTCAGCGATCACTGAAGCAGAAAAAAGTCCATTATTTTTTGGGGAAGCAGGGGTTCAAATTAACCAAAAAATCCCTGCAGCGACCTTCTTGCAGAGTTATTGTTACATTGAGCTAGAAATCA
>VCRD01002512.1:68011-86304 GCA_006783055.1 Trinorchestia longiramus | reverse complement strand
CTGGACACTGTAAGCCTGTAATTTACTTGATCAGGCATTAGACGACGTGCAGACGTGCAGACGTGAGAGTGAATTTATAAAGTCATGGCAAGTGGCAGTATTTTACTAGATCCTAACTCTACCCATCGACTGAATGACCTGTACCAGTACTGGACGATTTCATCAAGCTGAAATTATATCGTTGATGTTCGCTAAAGCAGCCAGCAGCCACGTTTACGCGTTCTATCAGTTGATGACATTCAAACCGGCAAGGTAGCGTATTCCGAAGTGTGGCTTAACTTACAGTACATTCACAAGTAAGCTCCAAGTTTACGCACGCGGGTGGTTGGAATACGCTATGCATCAGCAAAGCCTTCCAATTCCGGCAAATAATATCCGCTACACAAGCCAAGTGCGCGTATTCCATGGTAGAATACGCCCTATTTGCCAAATATATCGTTCAACTGATGCTATTTTTTCGGGCCAAGTGTATTGATTTAGGCACATGGGATCCACGAAGTAAGTTAGTTCTTTATACGTAAACTGGTATTTACACTGATAGAGAGTAGTAGATGAAACGAGTGTTTAAGTAATTTACAAAATCTGATCAACTATTACTACTACGAGAACATTCTCGTCACGGAATAATCTGTCAAGCAGCTTCTAAAACTTGAGTAAGCAACTCATTGTCTTACTATTAATTCATGTAACATAGAAAGGCTGCAGACTGCAGTCAGTGCTCGTACATACCGTCATTCGCGAACTGATCTGGTAAAGAACCGCGCAACATCACAACAAAAATTAAAGCACCAGGACTTGAAGACATTTGTGCTTTCGGTTGAAATTGAAGGTTCTATTGAAATTTCAAACTTTCAGGGCTTGAAATAGAGTAAAATATTCGACTGAAATGCAAAGTTTTTCTTGGATGACAGTAACTCGACACGTACACACACTTACAAATACAGAAAATGAACATCAATATTAAACCTCCCTTTTTTTCATACAGACCAAAAGCATTACTTTATGTCATTCAATTCATTGTTAAAGTGGTTGAGGTTGATGTAGTCTTCAAGAAACGCTTACAGGAACGAGATAGATAGCGAGCTAAACAATCGTGTGGAGAAAATAAATCAATTTTAGGCTTAGGAGATAAAATTTTAAGCTTTTGGCCAAGGGGCTTGAGCAAGGGGCATACAAATGACCATTAAATCCCCTATAAACCAACAGTGAGTTAAAAAGAGCTAGAAAGGCTCATTTTACTTCTTTTAAATCCAAGTAGTTTGAATGAAAAAGAATAAACCGTTTCAAGTGGTAGTTTATATGCATCAGACCATTCGAAATACTCATGAGGACACCTGAGAAGATTGAATAGAAGCCCTTTATAGATCAGTGGTTTTGAATTTCAAAAGTAGAGCTTGCATAGAACATTGCAATCGGTCAGGGGCGTTCAACGCGACTAGTTATGTTCAGCTTTATACTTTTCCTGTTGTTATATTGTAGACTAAAGTCAAGGATCAAAGAACGTGGGTTAGCATTTCTTAACATTGGATATTGTGATGAAATTTGTTTTCAGATGAAATGCTTAAATGTTTGATTACAGTCCCCCTCATAATTACGGACTAATAAGGGAATCCACTGTCCGTTATACCTGTTTGTTTGTTAGATCACAAAAACTAAATTACATTCTCCTTTTGTAGATGACAGATGAGTTTGTGACTGTGATGTCTTCCTGATGCTTACACACTACGGACACAAAATAAGTAAAAAACCAACTATCAAAAATGTGGATTTTAAATGAAGCTTTCTTGGAGTTGTAATAAAGCTCTAGGAGTTGCCGCATTACGTCTTTTAAGGTTCGAGGCAGTGCAGATTTCCTCACAACAACTAACTTCAAGCGATGCATTCCGTCAGCGTTCGCACAACACAACACTGAGAATATTTCTTTGCTCTTTCTCTTGCTTGGAGTAGAATTTTCCTGTTTAAATGCTTGAGTATTTCCCGGGAGCATTCATTAGAAAATTTGTCCTCTATAACCGGTATAATACCGAAATCCGGTATATTGAAGTCCGTTATTTCGACGGCGAACTGTATTTAGTTTCTGTTTTTTTAAAGTTATGTCTTTTTGATCAAAGCGTAGCCTTCTATTAGGATTGGTGTGATAGCAAGTGTCACTCATAACATTCAGCAGCCATAATCTATTGCCTTTTTGGATTGATATTTTAAGAAATAATAATGTTAAAATTGTACTACTTTGTTGCTGGAAAAAGTATGAGTGAATTAGATATGTCAACTTAATTTGTACAGCTCAATTGTTTGCTTCATAGTTGAAACTTTCTTGTTCATCTACCAGTTGAAATACAGTGGAACATTTATGCTTTAACGAATTTTTGTGTTATAAATGGGGAATGTTTGAAGGGAATAAGCTTGGTTTTCCTAGGCTACTCATCCATTTCAGCACCGGGAAAATTGATGGCCTATCCGTAAAATTAATATACCCACAGGGTGTAGCAATATAACTTCCTTTTTTACAAAGCAAAGCGCTTTGAAAACAGTAAGGTATGTTGCTGCACCCTGTACGTTATGAGTTTATGTGCAGCATATAATTCTGTCAAAATCTCAGCCAGTTGAAAATGGTGCATTACCGAGGATTAAAAATGAAACTCTTAAACATCTCTTTAGGGCAGAGGTTCCCAACCTTTCCCTTACCTTGTACCCCTTCAGTATTTTGACAGATGAGCATGTATCCCTAAATTTTTATAACCGAAATATAAGTAGATAAATGAAGTTTTTGAGTTTTAATCGGACTTCTATTTTTAGGAACTATATGTAAACTAACATTAAATGTACCCCTTTAAATATGCAAATGTACCCTTAGGGGTCCATGTACCCCAAATTGAGAATCCCTGCTTTAGAGGATATACCTGTATACTTACTAAACATGAATCAATTCCGCGACGGGCGTTCATGACCGGTGGATGTATTCGGGCTCGTGAGCGACTGTCATGTTCCTGTACAAATTGGAGACCTCAATTCCAGTACCAAGATCCTGCTCCTGTTACATCCACAAAGCTATAGTCTTCAATAGTTATCGTTACAACTGTGAAACCCATGTTTATTAGGCAAACAAATGTAAACAAATGCAATCGAATGTAGCAAAAAGAAAATAGTTGTTTTAATGCTAGTAGGAATTTTATTCAATATGTTCAGAGTCTAAGTCGATAACAAGCGCAAGATCTTAGAGTATGACATGCACTAGGCACGAATAAATTATTGAGGGATTTTGGCCCATTAATTTTTGAGTTTTAACTGCAGTGCCTCCAAGTTTCGGTAATGTGTCGCTGAAATATAACTCTCCAACATTAAGCAGATGCTGTAATTAACAGGATTCAGGTCTGGCGATGAAGATCATTCCTCTTTCAAAGTGAACTGGAAAACAGATGCTATCCACTCTTGTGTTTTCTTAGCTCCATGTAAAGGTCTCACTGAAATGATCACTGTCATTTTTTGAAATGATTTCAAGCCCAGGAAACAATGACCCCTCAAGAACACCGTAACGGTAGTTTTCTCGGTTAATTTTAGCCCTACTTCCATAAAAACCAATGGACTTGTTCCAGTTTCAGTGATCGCTGCCCAAATCATCACTGACGGCGCTCCTAATGTTCGAGTGACTATATCCGGGTGTCACACTCATAAGTTCTAGAACAAAATCGATCATTTTGCACTCTAAATTTTTGCTGGACATCAAATTTCTTATCGTCACTGAACATGAGGTTTGGTAGCGTGCCTTCGCGGATACGAGAGACATGGCAATCAGTCGATGCAAGGCGTTTGTCCACAGTTTTCGAAAATAACAGGTGATTCTTTCAATGTTTGTAGGGATGAGTTTTCAAATTTTTATGGAGAATGTTGGGCATGGTTTCAATGGATACATTTCCCTCTTTTGCCAAATTTTTGAGGGATCTTTTTGAGTTTCTTCTGAGCTTTTCTTCGGTGGATTTTTATTAGTTTTGAGGTTCTGGCAGTTCGAGGATGAGCTTTCTCTAGGATGTTTGGTTTCTGTTTGGTTCCAATAATTTCTGTAGGAAGTTGTTAAATGTCAATTTCGAGCACTTGTTATAAACCAAATAAAACTTGGGAACATATCCTTTTATGTGGAATTTACTTCACCTTTCTACGTCAACTATTTTTCTAACTATAAACGTTTCCTTTGGACAAGGTTTTTCTGCGTGTAAGTACATATATGGAAATACTTACACGTCATTGATTATTTACAATAGTTTTTTCCAAGCACAATATCAATAAAATATCTGGGCATGACAAAGCTTCAAAAACCGTCAAGGAAATTCATACTTCACGTCCAAAAGAGTCTGCAGAAACCATAATGCCAGACCCTTCCTTCATCCGGCGGAGCTAGTGCTCCCATCACTAAATGAGACGCAATAAACCGCGGCCACATAATGGGCTTCCCTTTGTTTTCACCGGCGGCGTCAGGGTCGTACCAGGATCTTCTCATCGTTGCAGGTTGTAGTGCCTGAAGGTGACTTTCAGTATGCAAACCTGCACGGATCAGGTTATGGCCGAGTTTGAAGAATCGAATTTCTGTTGAAAGGGTCGAGTAAGATTTTTGCTGATTGTGTTTTAGTGTTCAACTCAGCTAAAGTTCTAGCAACAATGATGCTTGAAATTTTTAACAGTGATGCCCTAATGGGGCAAATTCTTTATGAGAATCAACTTTACTCGTATAAACCAGGAGACATATGTAGATTAACTCTTAACTATGGTTTTTTCAGCGACAACGAAAAAATATTGTAAGCTGTGATAAATTTAGTGATATAAAGAATTGGCCAATTTCATTTCGAAAAACTACATAGGGACATATAAATTCAAACGCGAGCATCTCATCACTCTTTATTACCTTCTGCCTTTTTAGGTTTTTGTTCTAATTAAAGTTTTTCAAGAGTAATTGTTGCGTAATAATTAGCAACATAGCGTTGAAGTCTCACAAGTTTAAAATGCTTGCACTTGCATTTCAAACCTTCTAGAGCATTACAAAACAATTGCAAGATTTGATAAATAGCTTTTTGTTGGCATTTTTATACAATTGTTGGAAAAATATAATGAACATTTATCCTCATTGGCTTGCAACAGTGCTTGGAAAACCTGGGACCTGCTAGCAATAACTTTTTAGTTTTACCGAAAATAGAAGAAACTAACACGTAACCTCTACTTACTTGATTGAATGCAAACCGACGAGAGCCCTTAAGGCTTAACATGACATAATGCGTATTTTGGTTTGTGTGTTGGAATTGCATACGCTATCCTTACTGAGTTACAAGATGTATTGAAGTTATAATACTTCCATTTTTTTTCTCAAGAGTGGAGACAGGTAATAATATGCCGTTTGTTTTAAAATACTCGGACACTTGTTGTGATTGCTTGACAGCACTGACACTCTTGGTGCAGTTGGTTTTAATACTGAAAGACGTGTTGACGTTTTCATTACAATAACACAGTGCAATCACTCGTTTTCTCTATTTGAATCGCGTGACACCTATTGAAATTCGTCGCTAGTTAAGTGAGACATGAGGTAATAGTATTGTGGGTGCGACAGTTCAAAGAAGGCAGAACGTCGTGTCACAACAAACCGTGACTCAACCTCGCACCAGCCGGTCTGACGACATGATTGATGAGCGTGTGGAGAAAGTTGTTTTGGAGGATTGTCGAATGAGTGTGGAACTCATCGCTTCCAAAGTTGGCATTTCCGTGAATGCGTGCACACAATCCTGTGTGAAGACCTGAAAATGCAAAAAGTTTCTGATGAGCTGATGGACGACCACAAAGCTGCGCGTGTGGCAAGTTGCCAGGCAACGTTGATGCGTGATGAAGGTATGAATGGGACTTCCTTTTCATCGATTGTGTCAGTGGATTAGACATAGATGCTGTTTTTCCATCACACCATTTTTTTCATTCAAATCAAATGAAGAAAACGAATTATTAGGCGCTGTTCGTCTAACGAAAACGTCACCATTTTAAGAATCAAAAACAGTCTTCACTCTCGTCACTGGTGCTAGACTTCTGTAGCCTTACATTGCTGCCATCTCTGTAACGCATTTGCGACGAGTGCACACGTATTTTAAACCGAACCAGATGTTTCTATCTTCTTCAGTCCCGATAAAAAACTGAAGGTGTTATGGCATGAATACAACTCGTACATCATAATAACGAGGCATTTAAAACAAATAATTCATATTGATGTTAACAAATTTTTCTGTTAGTCTAAAATAGTTCTTTCAACTTTTTTGTGTGAGGTATTTTACTGCATAAAATAGGTTATATTGCATCTGAATTTCTTCTCCAAAGTATATTTACATGAACACGTCGTAACTTCAAGGGTTCAAGCAACAGCACTCGCTCAGACGAGCCTGACAGTAGTACTCTGACAGTACTGTGTAGCAAGAAATAAACTGTTCATTGAAGACATTTTATGTCATAAATAATCCCTTTAAGTTTCACTATTTCTTTACTTGGCTTAATAATTTAAATCCGGAGGCCTGAAGACCTCGCATTGATGTAACGTATGTTATAAGTTTTAGGGGATTTCCAGCAGTATACTGTACTAGGTTTGGAATTTTAAATCAAGTTGGGAGAGAAGAAATCGGAATAAAATTTCTGATGAAAAAGTAGTTGAAAGAACATGCAATAATTTAAAATATGAAATACCGATTCCAATATTTGATTCAAACTCAGTCAATGAAAAATTTCTGTGAAGTTGGAGTTGTTACCAATACCCAATACTAGATCCATAGCTTAGCCTTACGAAAATCATTAAAAATCTTATACAGGGATGCCCAAAAAATGTATACACTGTCTTGAATGTTTATTACTCTTTCGTTAATGCAAGTACAAAATCTGATAAGTATCAATTTTTTCGGAATTAAATTTCCTATTTAGTTGTGAAATATTATTTTGATACAAATTTTAGTTGTTTCATAATATGCATCACAGTAAAGACAATCAATTTGACCCTTGCGCGGAGAAACAGAAATATTCCTTCTACTATAAAAAAAGTTCAAACCAATCTGGAAAAGTGAAAATAACCGAACAATTCTTTAATCTGAATAATCCTTTCATTTCATAAATATTTTTCACTTAAAAGCAAATCAAATAAACTCTAGTTTTTGACCATGCAGCTAAAGAGAGATCAACGATGCTTCGTTGTGGAAACATAATTTGAATCAAAAAACATATCGCAAGTTGTAAGAAGGTTTCAACTTACCTTTGATGGAAAACTGTGACCAGGTTGACCGTTAAAAGGAATATTGACAAGTGGCAAGCTCATGGTTCTATTCTGAACAGGAATACGGGAAATTCTGGTAGACTCAGAACTGCACGCATTGAAGAAAATATTCAAATGGTCCGACAAAAAATTGAGGAAACTCAGAACTCAGCCGTATATTGGAAGATTTCAAGTGATACTCATTCATTAATAAACTTCTTTCTCTTTCTTTGTTGATGATAGTAATTGACAAAAAGCACGCCTCTTAATTAGTACCATCGGTATTTCCCCGAAAAATTCTAGGTCCTGAAGAAAAATTAAGTTTCGCGCCTGGCTGTTGCAGCAGAGTTAAAGCGTATCCCGCGTTGAGGTCACCGTATTTAAGGAGGGTTGTTTACTTCCAGAGCTCAGTGTGGAGGTGCAGTTCCAGAAGTGAAGGTGTCACCGAATCTGTACTGGAGATAGCTCTGTGACCACAGTTTCATCATGAATCGTTTGGTACGAAAGTTTACTCTAAAGTACAAACTGTTAAGAACTGTAACTGTTGGATGTTAAAGTGTGTTATTGGTCAATTGTTAGCGGGACTGCGAAAACACTATTTCAATACGGGCATCAGGTCGTCTTGGTTCAGCAGGAGTAAACCAAAATTGTCATTATTGCATTTTCCAAACATTTTTAAAGCTACAGTAACCGCTTAAGTAGACTCCCTACTATTTGAAGTAATCAGAAACACTTATTTTTATGCATAGCTGAATTTAATTTTATGAAATATTTATCCCTTCCAAGAGCTTTAATACACGTTAGATTCTTTCCATTAGCCTCTGATGATTAGTGAAGATTAAAAGTGAATATTCGTCCATATGAATGCGGAATTATTTCCGGGCACACTGAACATTCTTTCGGAATAGCTTACTCATTTGGATCTTAAGCATGAATATTTGGCTGGCCGGTTCTTGCGCATGGTTATCAATACCTCAATAGCGTATTTTAGATCATTAAAGTATTTGGTAATATTATTTGTTGGCCATTATCATCAGTAGCATTGGAAATTCTTAGTGAGGGTTGATTTTCTTTGATATTTTTTCCCATAACGAAAATTTTGCTATCGTCTCACCACAATAAGATTACATCCCTATTTCATTGATATCATCTACTGTTCAAAGTTATAAATATCAAGAAAGACTGCACTGCATGCTAAATGTACTGATCCACACCTATCTATATCTATATCTTTGGTTCCTAATAACTAAGTAGTTCCAAATTTAACGTATGTCGTCGAGCGTATTTTCGATATTTCGAGCGCACGCTCTAGTGAACAAGCAGTGAAATGCGATCATTGGTTACTGTGTCGCTAAGATGTCTTCCTAACTCAATTCCTTGTCTACTTTATTGAAAAAAGACAAACTAGAAGAGGCAATGTGATGGTTTCTTTACAAATGTTTCACCTGTTACTTGCTTTCGCAGATCCTTTTTATTTTCGGATTAAATCCTCAATTATTATTGCTTCTGCTGTCCCCTCTGTCCCAATGAGCATAATTATTATCTTGAACAGTTAAACAATCACAGGTCGTGAGCACATTTCATGGTATCAGTTGGAGATCCTATGATTTGTATTTGTTTGTGCTTGTTAATAAAATTTATAATCAAAGAACGATTTTCAATGCATGTGTAATGGAGAATTGCAGTGAACTTTGTGTGATTTTAAAGAGCTGTTTCATTATTTGAAAAATGCGTTTTGTATTACAGCGGCGTATTTTATTACAACCATGACCGTCATATCTTTTATTTTCATTTTTAGCGTGATTAGTAACCTAAATTTCTCATTACAAAATATAGCTCTATTCTTGCTAGTACTTCATACGGTATCTTCATGTAGACAAGCGTAAATGTTACTTCGTGATCGTATTTAAGTTTTTCATTTGAGGTCTTGCATAAAAATTATGATTTTGTTTTGTTTTTGGCTCTATCGGAAATTGAAAGTGCACTAATAACACTGATATTTTTGCTCTGCTGCTGAAATTGACGGCCGATCTAAGAACGCGTGCCTTAGGTTACCTACAGAGTTAGTCATCTTGGCGCAGGGTTACATTCCACTCCCAGTTAAGGAGCCATTTAGTGACGGCGCGGAGAGATACTCTGCAACGCAGCCCTGAGAGCGCTACCTCTTAGCAATATCGCTGGGAGATTTTCTGTCACAAATTTTTGGGACTCAATTAGTCCAGTCAAACTTGAAAAGAATGCCGCTATACTCAACTCTACTCGATGCAGCACAATACCTCGCTTTGCACATACTGAATGTATGTACGATACAATTCGGAGGAAACTCGATTTCCAACTTCAACTGCATACTTTCAACGGTGTTGAAAGTTTTTCAATCAGATATTTGTTACTCTAGTTAGACAAACGGACTAAAAACCTTACGTTGCTTCACTGCAATATTTATTTCATTGTATAAGGAACATAATTGTGTTTCTTTCATAGTATATGTCATATATCAGGAAAAGCCAATAACATAATCCCAAAATCTACTGAAGACACTCGAGCAATTGTCAAAATTTTGAAACTGTGATTCAAATCCTCAGGATATTGAGTTTTCGAGCATCAAGTGTGTGACAAATTCCGATAAATTCATGGCTCGTTGGGAAGCTGTTCCCACGTTCGTGAGGATCGCTTGCAGGCCCGACCTTCACACCCAGAACTCGTCTGCCGCCAGACCTGCCGTTTCTTCCGCTCTTTTTTGCTGCTCGTGTTGATCTCACCGAAGTTCTTGGGAGATCTGCCTGTCGCTGTAAAAAGAAGATGCGACGAAGGCAGTTAAAAGTTTTCACAATAATTTAGTTGGAGTTAGGAAAATTGGGAAGTGACTTTCGTTCCTGATTGTGGTGAGCGGGTCAAAATAGCGCAGGTGAAAAGAAAATGTAAACTGAACAAATGAACGAATTCGTTTGTAAAATTTCTCTGGAAGCAGCTACGCGTTCATCATTTCATTGTATTGAGTTTAGACTATCCAGTAGGCACGTTTTAAAATAACCCGTTGGTCTATTTCTTGATTTGATTAATTGAGATTATATTGGCAATTTCAAATCATGATTATTGTTAGGGTTCACGAAAACAGAATTTCTGCTATGCCTTCCGTATGATTTTATTATATTTTTAAACTCTCGCATGAATTCGTTGGTTTTTGATATTTAACAAAATATTCAAACTTATATTAGCTAGTAAATATCATTACCATGTAATCAAATTCTTCTGACGTTCATAAGGATAGCTTACTGATCAAACACTTCAATTAAAAATTTACTCGGAGCATATCATTACTAATCAAAAGAGTCATAAAAGTTTCAATACCAAATTTGATTCTGTGAAGCGTATGCATTCATACTCGTGTAATGAAAGAAAATATCTATTGCTCCTAGGTGGAGGTTCATGTCATCTTGACTCCGCTCTACGAGCTAAGATAAAATGCGGAAATATGTTCATTAACACATACATATTAAAAAAATTATAGAGATACCGTGGAAAACACTGGCGTATGTTTTTCTTGAAATGAAATGTGAACTTCTAGTAACACGTTCAATAAAAGTTTCACTGGCAAAAATTTAATTTCAATCAATTTTTTTGTGACTAATATATGACTATTATGAAGCCTTCGAGCATTGTGGTTTTTGTGAGTAATATTCTATTTATTCATGCACGTGAAATTTTTGCACCCGTTAATCATAAGTTTAAACTCTCAAGACTGACTCTAAACAAATGGTATTAATTAAAATTAGAAATAGAATGTTCTTTTCAATTGAACTTCTGTGTTAAATATGTTATTACATTGGCCACATTTTGTTTACTCAATAATGCAGCGTATTTGAGTTTGAAGTAACTCCATTATTTGCCTTAACTGAGAAAGTAATAGAAGGACCTAACGTTATGAGAATATGTAATAAACGGAGTCCTTAAAATGTTAGTCATTTTGAGAATTTTCTACTCTCGTTCATTACTTGTTCGTCAGAACCAAATTAGCTTCGAAAAATATTACATAAGCCGTCATTTTCTAACAACCTTAGCTTTCTCCGAATTCGCAGAGCTTTACTTTCAGTATTTTATCTTACCCTAACGGACTCAGGTCTGCATTCTTTGACTTCTTGTCACAGGCTGGGAACCCTCGGCGACTTGTCTTTGGGATCTTAATTTCTTTTTTCAGTGTCTGCGCGTGTTGTCCTCGAGAAGAAGTGCAGTGAATAATGCATTAATGGCTTACCTGGTGCTGGCATGCGAGCTGAGCACGACCAGTTTACATGGAGCAGGATAATTGCATGGATTATTTATCTTGTCGTTCTACACAGTCCGCTGATTTCGACACTTCCAGGTGCATGGAAGTGTCGCTTGCTTCGGTGACAAAGCTCTTGCATTGTCACATACTGACAGTAGCTCTTCTCATAATACTTTGCCTTCTTGTGTATTTTTAGAGTGAGTTAATTACTAGTTTTACTGGAAAGTACCTTATGCATTTATCCACTGAAAAACTTGGCTACTTTTTGGTCACTTCCCGCAGGCGTGCATACATAAAAAATACAGGCACTTTTTCGTTCAGAAGGACTACAGTTTTTATCAAGGATACTGCACCCTCAATTAGAGTATAAATTTCAGTTCAAACACGAACAGTTTCTGAAATGAAAGCTGCTACTGATTCTTTTGAGAGCTGTGAAAGATTTTGCATATGATCATCAGTTTTTAACTGAGTTAATGTAGAATTTTAACGTTGCGTGGGGATCTCATTTACATTGATGATGACACGCAAACGCGCCCTTCAACACTATTGCATCATCTCATGAAGTGTTCTGCAGCGACAGGATTAGCTCGTTCCTTTACCAACATTAGAGTAAAATTACACTAAATAGACTGTTGCCCTCTCTATATAGCTCTTTCAATAATTCAATGAAAAAAGCTGTACATTAATTACTATACGGATATGCATTTCATCAATGAACGAAAAGATGTGTGTAGCATAGATCTATTGATGTTTCTGTGCATCATTAGCATCAAGAAAACGTATGAATACATGTTGTTACTCTTTCAATGAAAAACACATTGGGGTGCAGTTAAATTTAAATAACAAATTGAAGGATTAGAAGAATTACCCAATACTCATGTAAATGCATCCCAATACGCACTTTAAAGGCTATACAATACGTCTGTTAGGAATCCAATACTCATGTGCAGGTTAGATGTTTTTGATTGGCTATTCCGTAAAAGATGCACTCAATTAAAGTAAAATATGTTCTTTTGTTTACTAAGTTAACCTTAAAAAAATTTGGATAGCAAAAATGAGTCAATTTTATTGTGAATAAATTTGTTTGCAGTTTGTGAATAACTTGCGCAAATACTAGGCTGTTAACATATAAATAATTTTGGATCGGTTATATATATATATATATGCTTCATGCGAAATTTTGCATGAATGTCTGCTAATTCTGATTGTCGAATTTCTTTTCCCGTTCTATTTTGTTGAGTATTGACGGATTAGTTTTGTAACTTGTTAAATTATAAAACAAAACAGCACTCAAACAAATTTTTAAACTCATTTAATCTTAAGAACGAAAATTCGTTATAGCTTAACTATTTCGCTTGAAAACGTTTTCGTTGAAAAGAAATTCTAAGCAGAAGCGCGGACCACTTAATTAGCAAACTAATAACGCTTTAAATGACCTACTCTTTCTTTACAAGGACGAAAATCCAATCGATAGCAGGAAATGCTAGCGTGTATGATGAAAGCACATACACTGGAGAAGATAGTGCGAATACATGGTGCAACAACATAACTTTCTTTTTTCAAAGCAACGCGCTTTGAGAAAAGGAATTTATGTTGCCGCACCCTGTGGAATGAAAGCACTTCTGCAGCTGTGATCTGCTGATAACAATTTATAAATAAAACTAAAAACAATTTTCTTTCCTAAACCGCTTTGCTTACCATAAAAAATCGTGAAAACCTCTCAAAATTTTTATAAAAATGACTTTCAAACTCATAAGGATCGGAAATTAACAGACACGCTCAAATAAACGTTGAAAAACGAAGTCTCAGCTTCAAAAATACGGCTAAGTTGTAAAAAAACATGCTGGAAAAAAGAGACGAACCATTAATTTGAAGAAAAATGAATCTACTTTTCACATGAAGGTCGTCCACTTAGGAGAAAAAAACATAAATCGAAATCTGCGAAGAAATGAACCGTAACTTACGGAAAATGTCTTGATGAACAAATAACAAAACGAATTTTAAGCGTTCCCTTTATGAAATGACCATGAGGGATCTTGAACATAAAACAAAATCCATGATCACCAAAAATACAGACATGCATCAAAAACTGGTTTGTTAATTTTTATCTTCTCATCTAGCAGGAACGACATAAAATTATAGATTTGGTCGAACAAACTGAAGTCCCTGGCAATTAAGTAAGATTTACTGATGAAATAATAAAAGTTATGTTTAAGTTGCATAAATACTTTGTACTGTAAACGAGAACGAGAAATCGTACGTTGTTTGCAAATTGTAATAAAATGTTAAATATATTTATTCATTTTTTTTAAGTTATATACTTTTCATAATCATACTTTTCAGAGAGGAAGTATCTAAATTGTTAACTTATATAGCAGTTATAAGGGAAGTAATCATAAATAATCAAGTGATAGAAAAAATCACATTCCCAGTTAAATATCTAAATTCTCCCATATTTTTATTTTAAATCAATTCGACACAGACGAAAGAGAACACAATTATTTATAGCAGGCAGATTTCATTATTCCAAAATATTGTAAAGAATTCGTAATTTCAAATGAGTATGTATGAAGCAACCTAATCCTAAAAAGATCACCTAGTAAGTAAAATGGCATTAATTTGTGAACTGATCATCTTGAACTCACCCGAGCACGTCAATGCTTTTCCCAAGCCTCTGTGCGGGTCTTCCGACTCCCATGCGTTAACGGCCCTGCTGCAAATGCCAAGGTCTGTTTGGGGTCAACTCGGATGGCCGGAATGTCAGTATATTCTTCCCCATCATCATCATTATGACTGCCTCTCTGCGACTGCATGAAATGACACTCAAGTCTCTGTAGTTCAAGAGCGCCGCGGAACCTGTTCCCATCTCAAGACACCCAATTATATTAATTGCTCTCATTACATCAAGGCATATGCAGAAATTAAAAACTGCAAAATTGCTACGGTTATGAATAATGTTCGATTTGAATTTGATAAAACTCGTAAAATACAATGTTTCCATTGTATAGTTTCCATTCCTTCAAAATTCGCCGCGGGCTTAATTTTTTATGGCAGGCCATTATTTTTGTACTGAGTTCTGAGAAAAATATTTTCCGATTAAAATGAGCGGAGACAAATACGTAGCGATGAGGGGATCATAGCACAAGGGAAGTACTATAACTTCGATGGTGACACAAACACTCTCAATTAAAGACACATTTATGCTGGATTCGGCTGAAATGTGTCTGAAACAAACGTGTGAAATTCTGAAAAACTTTAACTTCTTACGTTGCACACACACATCATACTGGCACAAAGTTCTCCATCTCATCGTAGACATTACCAAGTAAAAATTTGGACTTGTTTGAGATTTAGCATGTGTTCAAAAATCTGCCAACGTGAAATTTTACACTTCCATACCTTCAGCTGAACACTGAATGTTAAACACTGCTTCTTATAGAAAAGATTTACGACTAAAAATCATTGTCAAGGCTTGAATAATTTTTGTTACGAATTCAGTGTGTATTAAACTTTGCGAGGAAGGTATTCCCTTGAAATTTTATTTTACATCATAATGTAATGATTTCTGCATCATACTAACAACCTGCTATTGCGTATACTCGTACATTTTTCTAACTCCTTGCTTCATCCTAAGTTTACCCTCATCATTTATTTTTCTTTCTGAAGAATTCTGGACTTTTTCTCTTGAGCTTGAGCTTTTCGACACGGTAACCGGAACCCTCCCTGATGGCCAAGCTTTTGAGCGTTTTTGCTGGTGTTGGGCAAGCGCCGGGCGAGGGCCGCTCAATACGAGTTTTCGTCTCTCGGATACGCTGCTGGAAATACTTTAGTCTGCATTACCTCTGTCAAATCCTTACCGTCGTTTCTACAAAGAAATTTTTTGACGTTGGTGTGAGGGATAATTGTCTGACAAAAACATACTCAATAACTAGTACATAAAAACGGTTTAAAATTTGATAACTTGTAGCGTGAAACTGAAAATAAAGTTGTAGCAATATTTTTAAGGTATCGAGTATATTATTTGGAGTTAACAGTTTATTTTATTAGGCCTTACTGTGGAATTCCAAAACATTTGAATTAATTTGCGTTGAATTAATGTTTTATAAATTAAATGTGGATAATATACGTTGTAAACGGGAAGAAAAAGCTACAGCCATTGATGTACGAGACCAGGGTAGCTTCTAAAAATATACACACGTGATTAAGTGACGTGTTGCTCGAGAAGCTTCATGAACCAATATGGAAGAGGCGTTGGATGGTATTATCCCTGGTGGGAGATCACATAAGCGTGGCACATAAGGTGCCAAAAACAAGTTTTGAATAATTACCATGCAAAGTATGTACAGTGGAAAATCGCATAACGTAATTAATTATGTAGAGATCGATTAATTATGTGCTTGGTCTCATTTTGTAGGTAAATCCCTTAATCAAGCTCGGGTGTCAGGAGCTCGGGATTTCGGTATCTCCGCCTTTGTAGCACGGAGTGCCTCATATTAAGTATACGACTTTACTAGACTTTACAATCATAAAGGTGAATGTATCAATTATAAACTGGCTGGAGGTTCTTATTTCCACGTGATGCCGAGAGCAGGACGCGAGTGAGTTTGAAGTCAATAGAGAACTTTGAATGAAAAAATTTATTTTCTAAAAACTTGTTGATACCTCAAGTTGTTACGCAATATTTTCATGCATACTTTTTGTAGTGAAATCAATGCAAATACATCGGTAGAGGAGAATGGCTTGCCTTTACGAAAAAGACTTAGGAACAGGTGAGAAGCAACATGATGATGGGGAGCGAAGACAGCGGTTTTGTGTTGGAATAAATTACTTAGCTCAATTTAGGAGGCAGATTACGTTGTGTCATCTATAAGTGGAAGTGAAATGTAAAATTTGTATGGTTATTGTTTGGGTGGCGTAAGCGACGCGTAAAATATTTTTTATTTTATGAGACTTTGTGGCACGTACTACAATACCTTGCTGGGCTGCCTTGGTTTAGCCTGGATAGTGCTTATACTTTTGGCGTCACTGTTCAAGACTCGCAATATAAACCATGATACGATACTGGAAACAGTTTTTTTATCTTTCAAAGAATATTTTGAAGGTAATTGGTATTTATTAAATTAGTTTTATACAGGTAAATTTAGTGTAAACATCAAACGTATGAAAAATGAAAAAATCCCGAAGGAAACTACAAAAAAGGAATACTTGGAAATATTAAAATAAGGATGGATTCGCAAGTAGTTTGAGCGATGCATAGCATGTCATAAATAGTTCCTTTCGAGTAATTCAAGCCTAAAGTGCATTGACTAAAAATCCGTTTTGACCGCAATTTGGGTTTTTGTGAGGATTTGCATTATGGACATTACTTCATACACCTGTGGTGACTCACATTTTATCTCGGAGTACTGTTGTGCACATTATTTTCAACGATCCGTATCTATGTAGAACATTTCTTGTGTTGAAAATATTTAATTGTAATTTTTCTTTGTAGGTCCCACTGTTGCTGCTGCTGGCGATGACTAGCTGCCAGGCACAGACTGTGGTGCTGTTCTCTCCTTCAGGAGGATATTTCGAGCAGGACACTCCTGTCGCTGCTGGATTTGCCTACGCTTTCAGGGCACCCGTCATTCTGAGATCTGCAAAGTCCATTGATGCTCTCCCAGTTCAACCAGTTGTGGTAGAAAAATCGTTTGAAACTCAAATTCATGATTATGAAAGTCCGAGGGAAAATTCAATCGTGCCAGTTTTCTACCCTAAACCTTCGAAACGTGTGCTTAGGAAAGAACCATTGTATCAGGATGTAACGATTCCTCAAGTGTTGAAGACGCAATATCACAGTCAAGATGAGTTGGGCCAATATGCATATGGCTATGTTCACAATGATGCGTCCCATCATGAAGAACGTTCTTTGAACGGAGGAGTAACAGGCAGTTACTCTTATTATGATGATCTTGGACGTAAACAATCTGCAAATTATATTGCCGATAGCGATGGATTCCGAGTACAAGCTACAAACTTACATCCGTATCTTCCCGAGCCTGTGTCTCAGACTCCCGAGGTTCTTGCAGCTACAAAAGCTCACTTGTTGGCTGTAAAAAAAGAACGATCCAGGAAACTTTTGGGTAAACACATCCATGTTGGGATTTCAGATACTCCTGAGGTAGCAGCTGCTCGTGAAGCTCATCTTCTTGCGTTTGATCAGATTAAACGGGCCCATCAGAACAGATGGAAAAGAAGTCTTCGAGGGTCTTATGGTAGCCCTTACAGTCAAAAAACTTACGCACAACCTAATGTTCATCAGTCACAGAATTTTGGCTTCAGTTCATCCATCGGAACACCCTACGCAGCCCTTCCTCAACCTGTCACTCCGACTCCTGCAGTGCAGGCAGCTACTCATGCTCATCTTCAGGCTGCGAAGGCGGCCCATACTTATGGGGTGCATGTCGGTATTCCTGACACCCCTGCTGTGGCAGCTGCAAAAGAAGCTCATCATTACGCATATAAGAAGATTCAGGCTCAACACGCTCAGCGATGGAAGCGAAGTGCTTACCGATCCCCCGACCACGGAGCTCAGTCTCAGTCATACAATGCCCCGGGCTTTCAGAGTCACAAGCAGTATCAGACTTTCCCCCACCAACAATACGCCTCTAACGCTCAGAATATTCATTTACCAGTGACTCCTACTCCTGAAGTACAATCTGCGACTTACGATCATCTTCAAGCCTTGAATTCTGCTCACAATTATGGAGGTAATGTTCATGTTGGAATCCCTGA
>VCRD01002512.1:27519-57606 GCA_006783055.1 Trinorchestia longiramus | reverse complement strand
TTGCTGGTTTGAATTTGTGTGTTAAACATCGGAGCATCTCATCAGCAACGGATCTCCAGCGTAAGGGCAAGTTTAACATTGTTATTGTCAACGTGAGTGAGGTTAGCGACAGAGTAATTTTGTGATTTGATTTGAACGCCATTAATTTAACTAAATTGTTCCGTGAGCACATTTAATTACTCAGCCATCAAGTATGTGATTGATTTCTAATAGTGCACTATTTAATAGGATATCATGTGCGGTTCATATGCCAAAATGTGGTATATGACTCACATTTCCCATCTCGTGAAGTTAGAATAACATGTATTAAATCTTTTTGTGTGTGTCATGAATATGAATACATAGATATATATATATCTATATATAATGGATGTAGAGGCAGAAACATAGGAATGTTGGTCGCGAAATCGTAGCTGTAGCGGACAGGCGAGGGAAAGACGGCGCTCAGGAATGTCTGACGATTAGAACCAACCGCTAGGCCTGCTTCGTGAAGTTGGTGAGGGTAACTCATATATAAACACACGCATTGAGACGACAGGGACTTCAAGTTCGAGACTCAGAGGAAGAAGGACGTAAGGAAAGTTGTGATCGCTTGCCGCTATGGCGGCAAGCCGGCAAAGTCGTGCCGTCAACTGTCATCGGAAGTATATTCATCTTTACTGGCGGCGAAACAAGAATTCAAGGAAATAGCTGTGAAGAAACAATTCATCGAAGAGTCATCAACATGTTTGATTCAAGGGAAGATATAATCAACAAGAGCATCATCATCATCCAAGGAACATCAGTCTGCATTTGTAAGGAAGAGCATCGGCAACATATAACATTGGTCTTCAACATTAGTGAGAGACATTGGCACCGTCTTCAACATTAGTCTACAAGTCTGCAAGAGTCAACGGCATCTCCAACATTCAGTTTTCAATCTATAATAGGGGAAGCGATCATCGGGCGACTTACGAGAGTCCTCCAACCTTCAACATCTGCATTTTATGTTAGGCTTGGGAAGTGTACTGGCGAGCTTCGCGAATTTAGTGAAGGGTACATCGCGAGGGAATCATCATCGTCGTGCAAGATAGGTAAAGGTTAATTTGTTGTTAGTTATGTGATCACAGAGTATAATTCAGCGTAACATTCATGCCTAGATGTTCATTTAGTATGTCGATCGCTGAGATCCAATGTTAACTAAATTCTCCCGTGTTTACAATAATTCATACTGGAATATCACGTGTCATTTTATTTACCCTCACACTCGGCAACTGTTAGAATAGCGCGCTTCGATCATAAAAATGTGTTGATGGATTTGGACGCCTCATAGCGATCATGTTTGTTTGTTATAAAAGTTCATTCATCTATTGATTAATGTAGGGTTGAAAGATATTGGCATTAATAAACTCAGTAATTAACGTTATTAAATAAATATATATACATGCAATTCATGCAATACATATAAAGTAAAGAGGAAATTCATATCGCGACATGTGTTTCATTACCCTCGTCTTGCCATTGAAAAGAAGTACTGGGAGCACCTTTTACCATGTCATGTATTCAGAAGATTGGAGTCCCTCTTGAGCGATTACGTATGTATGTTTGTTGCATTTAATTAATTATGTTATTACAAGGATCAATTGAAATATAACGGAATGATAGTATACAGAAAAACCATGCATTAAAACCAAGATTACGTAAATCATGAGAGAGAAAAGAACTCATCAACAATCAATCATCATGCAATTGAAAGTAGGCAGATAAACTTTATCTTTTTATATGCATTAAATCAATCACTAATAAATAAATTAGACATGTCATTATTCACCACCCATTTAAGACGTATCGACACAAGATCATGCTATTGACTATTAATATTGGTATTATGCTTCCTTATTCTAAATGTACTAATATCTTTGTAAAATCATTTTTTGAATCATGCTCATTTTAATTTCGTTTAATTAAATTTACCTTTTTGAAAATTGAACTTAAATTCCCTTTCATGTACTTAATAACATTTAAAGAGTTTAGGATCATACGAGCATTCAATTATAAGAACTGACTGAAAGTATTGAACTTCAGTAAGTGTACAAATCCTTTCGTCGCTAGCTGTACATATATGTTTACGCGACAGAAAAGTTCGAATATCACCACAAGCTTTGCGTGTTCGCCTTACTTCACTTCCGTGCGCAGGAGTAGCGTGTCAGTTATCAGTTCCATACTCGAAGCAACATCAGATTTGCATGCATGATGGGGTCTCCCCACTGGGGAAAATTTGAGATTCTATGGAACAAAATGCTTTGCAACATACAGTTAACACTGAGGGTTATTTTTGCCCTGTACATAGATATACCGTAAACTGTATAGTCAAAAACGATACATGTTCTTTGTCAAGTGTCTTATATTCATCAACTGAGTTAAATCACAGCAATTGGTAGGTGTGGCCACGTGCATTTAATCATAAATTTCAAACTATATAGTGAATTGCTCCTGTACTTTCCGAACTACTGTTGGCAGTAGTCGATTATGATCAGTACATGCCAGTTTTTGTTCAATTAATTGCTATCAATTCAGAACAGCGTTTGGTAAGGAGGTAAATTTTACAGCAAGTTTTCTGCATCTGATTAAATTTCGTAAACTTTTATTTCTCTTTTTTAAAATGCCTATGCAAGTTAAGGCAGTACAGTTTCTTTAGTGCTACTCGTATCAACATGTATTATTTAGGTTGAAGCCTTTGAAATCAGACAGACCATTATCAGTTTTACATGAAGTAATTGAACTTGTACCAATAAACAGATGAGTTAGAATCAGGAAAAAACAATTACCTTATCATTTTACATCAGCTGTGTTAGACCCAATGCTGGAGTGGTGACTTAAATTGTCAAAGTGGGTAAACCATTTCTGCTTGCCTACCATGGTCGACTGCTGTGTACAGAATAGATGTTATAAAGTACAAGAATAGAAATGAGTATGCACTAATCTGAATTTTACGTGAGATCTGGTGCTGGTCAATGTCTATGTATTTAATAATTTTATGAAATGATAAGCGAGTTACGAGTGTAATGAATACCGCTGTTTTTACTTCATTTACTCGATTTTGTTACTCGAGGTTGCAGTGTGGATGTGACGCGCTGTTTTAATTATATTCTGATGGTGCGAACTCCTTCTTTTCCAGTATCAAACTGCTCTCTTTTATTTTACCCCTCAAAGGAAAAATTGGAACAAACATTTGGGTCTTTTCATTACTGTTTGTAGCTAGGTCGACGAATATTTTTGAGATGGGAATTTATTTGTTTGAGAGAATAATATTATTTTTACCATGAATTGATACCAAGACGACATTTTTTGCTAGAACAATTTTAATCTTATCTGCACGCTTGAGTTACTTCTACGATACTTTAAATTTATTTGCTGAAAGGCTAGCGTTATTCTACTTATTGTATTCACTTGTGTTATGATTCGTAAAATTCTCAAGATCACGTCACTGCGTTCACACAGCCCCTCATTGCGCAGACACGGATTGGGTTACAAAGTTATGCTCGATACTCAGTCTGAGTTTACTGTCAAAATTAAGGTGATTTTCATTATATTGGTGTAATCTATGGCAATTTGCTTGAAAACAGGAAAATTCATGCTACTGCGTTGGTGCCAGACTGAGTGTCGCCAACTGTGCTTTTGACACAGAAACCAATAAATTAAGAAAGCTCCGGCCAATAAACCTACTTGTTTTTATTATGATTTTGTTTTTTTTTACTCAGGCACTTCTAAATGACATATATTTATTTATGAAATAAAATTTGAAGTTTGATTCAGCATAAAGTTTTGATGTATAATTTTAAATTTTTAATTTTTTCACATTGATCATAACTCACAATTGAATAGAAGCTAACAGGAATATTACCCTCGTTTAACATTAGAAATCAATTATAAATTTGTTCAGTTGTGTGTCTTATTAAACTAACAAAAGTTCCCTTACAAGTGACTGTACGCACGTAATCAAGTTTCCTAGTTCTTATTAAGGTTCAAAGACAGGAACTCCAAGTTAAATCATTACTCTTACTTATATTTGAACAGTATTTTTGTGTTAATAAGATTCCTGTGATCATTTTGTGGTGTAGTGTAAGATTATTACAAGGGTTATTTTGTATCATTCCCTTGTATGCATCATGGTAAGACACAGTTTTGAAGGAGGTTAAAGCTTTTATTTCAGAGTTGCTAATTTCAGCACGAGTTTAAAGTATTCATGTTGATGGAGCCAACTCATACCTGACTTTATAATACTCATGAATTAACATGGCTTTTCTGTGCAACCTTGTCGTTGGAGTGTAGTTGTCCTGACGGCACTAAAAAGCAAATAAAGCAGTGTCATGATAACATACAACTTGTTCCACATTAAAGTATTTTTACGGCTTTTTTATTTGAAATTTAGTACACTGAAGTTGAAAATTCTTAATTTATGAGTAAAAATACTACATTACTGTGATTATAATGAAGAGAAGTAGTTACAGATACAGCTTCATGGTCTTCAAAATGAGAGCTATAAAAAATACTCGTCGCGTCTTTTCTAATTAAATCTTTGAATTTTTGAGTTTCAACAATTTTTCCTGAAAGTTTGTTATAAAATAGAGTGTGTGTATTAAAGTGTCATACACGTACTATAAGACTATAAAGCTAATTAGAAGCATAGAACTTAATACGAGCAGGCTGGTTGCGCTGAGCAGAAAGTTACGTAGCAGTTTGTTCAAGTGAGTTGAAATGTACGAGTTAATATTCGGTAAGTTAGAATGAGACATGAACGCCGAATGCAACTTTATCGATAGTTGATTATTTTTTCATTCATCTCATGGTTACATTCCAAAGATATCAAAGACAGGTATTCGATACAAAAATATCCTCCACGATAGTCATTCTGCTCAAATGCGGACGCGGATCACCAGCAAGGTCGGCGCTGGAGCACCGGTGGTTAGCGGCGTGTGCCGGACCACCGCCCAAGCGCTCACGTCATGCTGGAGCCTTGAGTGTGAATGGTTTCCGGTCACACAGTAAGGCTAAATCCTGCTCTGTAATGATTACCATCAGCAAAGGGTACAAATCTTTCAAGATTTGTATGATTGTCCTAAGCATTCACGATCGCTCTTGGCATTCTTCAATTGAGAAGTGGTAATAAACCACAAGTTTGACTGAAGTCGCAAACGATAGAAGCACTTCTTCTCTTTTTACAGTTATTTCTCTTCCTTCGACATGTTGAACGCATCAATACATCAAATTTATTCACGATTTTTTCCGTTTAAGTATGAACTTATATTATACACACAAATGGTTCCAAAATTCAGTTTTGTGTCTCATATGAAGAAGTACCAACAACAACTGTATTCGTAGGACTGATTATCTTCAGAATACACGTACTATCATTTTGAGTACCTAGAATGCAGTCATTGAGGCAAATAATCTAAATGCGCTCATGTGGATTACATTTGTATGCTGCACTTATTTGAAGTCTGGGAGAAGAGGAGACAAATAACATTTCTTGCTCCTTGTATATGCCCGATTTTAACAGATATGTTTAAGGCGTTTACTGAACCCCTTGCAGTCAACATGCGAAAGTTATTCACTTAATTTAAACCAACAGTTACCTCGCTCTTTAGACTGCGCGTTTCCTACTATTGCTCAAACTATGCTGAACTGGCGAGTCTAGTTGGAGGCACTGTTGCCAATATATTATAGATAGTAATTAAACAACAAACAATTTGATAGATAACAGGACTAAAAAATCTTTTAAGATTAAATATGAGAATCTCTGTTTTGAATTTGAACTTAGGTAGACTCATCAATTCACAGAGCAGCGTGAGTACGAGATCGTGATGACTGTTAAATCTGTCCTCACACGAGGTTCTGCTTTTGTCAACGACGAACAGCCTGCTAGAGATTCTAGTATTCTTTCTTTCCCATTCTAAAACTAATTTTCACTTCTGCCAGTACAATATAAAATTGAAAATGCTTGCAATTCTCTAAATATTTTTAAAAATTGTGCTGAATGTTATTAAGTTCGCCTGTAAAAGCTTTAAAATCCGGTTTAAGTGCTATTGTGAAAATATTTGAAACTTTTTTGATGCAAAATAAGTGTACAATGGTGCTAACGTCTTAAATCAACCTCATAAGGTAGGTTCCCTTGAAATGAAACAAGTGCACAGAACAGGAAGATTTTCATTGCTTCTCATTACGATCATTATCGAGTTTCAAGAGCTGATGTGAAAGCCATCATCCAACCGTGACGACTCAGTAAATACTGCATCGCAGATCACTCCGATTGCATGAACTATTATAATTTAGGAGTGAAATGAATTTCTAAAAACAGTAGTATCTCAATTATATTTCACGGTATAACTATCACAGACGAACAAATTTTAAAAAATTATTCAGTCGTCAAACATTCAATGTATTCGTAATTGATATTGCATGTCGAACATTTAATAGAATATAATCATAAGTCTACTTGTTCCAATGGCTTATACATAAAATTACCCAAACGAAGGGGCAAAAAATAAAAGCAATAGTAAGAAAGATTTTATCTCATTTTTAAGTTTCCTATTCGAATAAGTGAAGAAATTATGAAAGTCTCAAAAACCAAAATGTTCATACAGACGCAAGTGATTTTGGTTTTTATTTTAAATACTACCTCGAGGTTTTAATAATAAGAATTGAAATATTCTTAAATTACGTCATCTGAAATGCTTCAATATTAGTAAATGGCATGAATTAGTCATGCATATACATGGACATGTATTGGTTGCGTGGAGCTCCCAATAATAAGAGTGGTTGTGAAATTACCATTATTCTTGTGTCGTATGACACTATTATGGGTGTCAAAGGCCGTGAATCGGATTAAAATAATTTATTATCTACAAAATTGGATTATTTCACGTACACAATCATCCATTTGATTCTTGGTAAATAGAAGACGTTTAGGTTCAGCTGTTAATTTCTTCGTGCTGTCAAAGCGACCAACGGAATCAGTAGCAATTTATTCGAGCTCACTACTGCGACCCTCTCATGGAACTGACTATACCAGCCATACTGAATACCTCCGAATTTTTTTAACCTTGGATTGCACGTACAATCTGACTTAACAGTAAAGTATATGTTTTACTAATAAGCGTGGGCTAACTTCGAAATAACGTAGGTTTTAACTAGGTACGAATAACGTCCATGCTCACATATTATGAAGTATGATGAAGTTGCCAAAGGAAGGCGTGACCGTAATACATAAGCACGCACCTCAACTTCAACTTCTGACACGCACACAAGCTGAACCTCCCAACTGGCAACGTTACTTCAATGGCAGCAAATTTACGTACAAGGTAAAATTGGGAAAAATTGAGGCCGTCCAAGTTAATGAAGAGAAAATTAGCTCGATGATTAGGAGCGTGGTTAGGTTTTTTGAAAAAGAGAAAGGAGTTTATCACTCTGAGCGTATAGATTTCTGTTAAAGCCCTAAATATGAAGTAAGTAAGGAAAAATATTTGCTAACATTAGATCTTGTATTAATGTTTAATTCCGAAAGGGAAAGTTTTCTCCATCCTTTTAGTACGGAAATTTTTTGAACTTCTTATGAAGCCGGTGGGACATTCTCTTATTCAGGCTCCTTCCTCTCCTCTCCCTCTTCACTGTCCAAGAAGGAAGTTTCTCTCTGCGTTTCAATACATCATCGTTCTCAGTATTGTATTCACAGCCTGATAAAATAGCTGTTCCTTCATAACACAATGTATAATAGAGTTTTTTGTTATTTTCCATTACTTTGTCACCTTCATATTTCATGTAATCATGCCACAATTATTGAAAATGCCCGTTCTTATCAGAGTACAAGCACTTTAAGGCTTTAAAATGACTCTCAAGAGTTATATCTTACAGCAACACCGTTGAATTTGCGGTGATGGTTGGATTTTGCTTGCCGTAGGTTTACTTTTACTATTTTATATGGAACCATGGATCTCATTTCAGATTTTCACTTCGTCGCTTAACAGAAGGAATTCGGCTCTTATTTCATACACAGCTCGTGACCGTTCAGTGTCCAGGTTTTACCTTTAAACAAGTATGTCTCAGCAGTTAAAGTAGCTAAAGCAAGAATGTAACTAAAATTGTGGTGTCTAAATAAATTTATTGAAATGTAATGCAAATGAAGACTGTGTCAAGTGTTTTTGAACGACGAAGAAGCTGCTTATAACTGTACTAAGATAGCCATACACGAGTTTACAATTTTGAATACCTTCTTTTGAATGCTAGAATTGAGAACGACCGCATTAATCTAATCTAACGCTTGAGCAAAGTTAATTCTTGAGTGGTACGAGTTGCCTTCTCGTATAGCCTGAAGGCACATTTAAACAATAGAAATATTTTTTTAGATTTACTGATTGATCACGTCTTAACCGTCCACAGAGAGTTTGGGCAAAATTTTACTTTAAAATATTTTTTGACAATCCTTTAGCTACTTCACTCGTTTGTGTTAGGTTCGCATTAAAAAAGTTCAGTCTGTGTGTGTGCATGTCGTCTCCCACGAAGTTGCCTGCAGGTGTGCGCTCTGCGTTCTGAGAGCACTTGATGCAATATCCTGTAATCCACCGTGCACTTAACGAAGGCCTCGACACGCACTGCTTTGTTTTGGGCGTATGAAACTTTTTGTATTTCTAGTGAAAACTTTTAAAGATGTAAGTACTCATGGATGTGCTTCATAATTATTTCATACATAGATGAAATTCAACTCGGAAATTGAGTGCCGGTGATGAGACTCAAAATCCAATTTGAGTTGTGTGTTGGGGCCACATTCAGTCTCACTCCAATGTCATAGGCTCTATCTTTGAAAAATTTCTCGATTTCTTACTAATTCTCAGTTACAGAGAATGTTCTTTTGAGTAAGATCAGCTACACAGCACTAACTGCATCACTCTGATACACGTAATCAATCATGACAATAATTGATGCTGTTTTACAAACGCTTAATTTCACCAATAGTATTTTAGTCTATCTAAAGTCCCAGGACTTGTCCTCAACAAACTTCCCTTTAATCGCAGGTAATATCGAAGTAAAGTTCAGCAGTATGTTTAAAGCTGTAATGCTGTATGTGATACTGAAGATTTTTTAACCACTATATTTCTATGAGCTCTTAACGTACAATGATCCTGAAATCTAACTAATGATATTCGGACGAGCCTGTCGAGCTCACAGTGTCACGGAGTGGCAGTGTCACAAATTGTACGCAATTGGAACTTTAGAGATTCAAATGTACAATGATCTTAAAAATAGCGATACATATTACAATGGAACTTTGATCTATTGACAACCAATCATCCTAAAATGCCACATTTTATCCTTAAATGAAATTTATTAGCCTTGAATGTGCAATTATAAAAAAGAATTAAGCCTACACATTGGGTGTTTATAAAGTTCTTGATAATTTAAGCGTTCTATAAGACCAATAGCATACTACATTTTAAGCTACAACCAAAAAATGTATTAAAAACAAGAAAAATTTCATGATTATATTTTGTTACATGCACTCAAAATATTTCAATTAAAGTCTCTGGATGTATTGTTACTCAGTCTTGAATAAGAACATCAGCAATCGGAGGCTCGCGTACATAGACGTCAATAACCTTCCAATCTGTTCTTGGAAGTGCTTGAATGTCTTGGTGAAATTACTCGGGGGGATACTTATTCTTTGTTCTTATAACGGTTGTGTAGTTGATGCAGAACTTCCGTTTAACTGTTGTTGACAAGCTCTTTGCTGCAAACTCCGTTATCATTCATTCACGCTGGCATTCCTGAAAATTTCACTTGATAATGGCTTGAAATTCATGATTTAAGAAATTAAGCAAAGTTTAATTCCACTCAAAGAATAACGAATATGCATAAAAGTCATGTATTATGGAAACCTCTGCATAAATAAAGGTCATTTGTAATATTTCTTCCTGCCATAAACATATCTTTCATTTGTGTGTTACTTCAGAGACACGTTGTAGCACTGGCGAACAAGTAATCTCAAAACACAGTTCTTTTTTGAGTAGGGATTCATTCAGAAAGAAATAGAACGCTTACGGGCTTGTGATTAGTAGAGAATTATGTACTCTACTAATCACACGATCTAGGAGCTATAGTGAATTACACTACAAGGTTGCTTTTATTAGAGCAATATGAATGAAATAACTATTTGGTGTTACTAATTGTGCTTATTTCAGGTGAACGTAAATTAAAAAAAAAAACTTTTTCTTTTCAATATAGAGACCGGATACAACAGCAAGCTTGTTTAGATGGAACGACCCGCAGTCGTCGGATCATGAGCGGACAACCAGCTGCTGCCAGGTCTACGAGTCAGAGTCAAAAAATTCTCTTGAATTTGTTACAAACGCCAGAGCAATTCTTAAAGCGTTAATGTTATGGAAACAAGTTTGATACAACGTGTCTATTTCTTTCTGTGTAGTATTTTGATATGTGCCGGTTTGTAATATCTGGGCAGTATTTTCAGAGATGGAAGCATTTGCGAAGCCTCGTTAGTGCGCAATATTTGTTTTATTTCAATTAAGTGAAAGTGAATTTTGCACTCTGTCTCACGGGAAGAGAATTGCAAAGCCCTTATGGATTGCATTAACTTTACAGCATGACACTCACTGTTATGTTAGTGTCAAAGACTACTATAACCAGGACGTGCATCGCCATGTAGCTGACTACGGTAGCGGAGGCCATTGCATTCTTAGTAACATAACATTTTCTGTCGGATAAATCGATCAAAAATTACTTCTTTTAAGCAATAGAAGTAACAATAAGGTTTTACAGTGAATTTTAAATGGTTTAAAGCACTGTATTGCTTTGAAATACCAAGTTTAACCGGACTTAACATGTATTATTGTATGAGCTCAGCGGCCACTTTATAGAAAGCCGAGTTGCTGCAGTTTTAGACTTTACAAGTTGATTATAGTTAAACCTTTTCCAATGCAAAAACCAAACATACAAACATTCACGCATATAAACAAACAGACATAGAAGCAAACACCTACCGAACTGCAGCGATTAGTCAGACAGCGGTCTGAAGGACTGCATTCTTCTGCTAGTCTTTCTCTGAGGGGTTGACAGCAAATTTGAGAGGTTGACAGCAAATTGAGTGAGTGTAGTAGTCGTCAGAATATGTACTGCCTTTCTTTGACTCGTACAGTTTCTTGACGTCTGCAAATGATGCCGTGTTTCATTGTCAAGACTGATCTTCTGGCCCTTCTCACTGATCCAGTTGTTGCGGATGCAGTTGTTTAGCAGATGTACTCTGTCAGAAAGGAGAAACCAGACACGCTCGTTGTCAAGAGGATGCTTGGCTGTGGCACTGCAATTACCAAGTGATTAGAATAGAAGTGGCCTTGCAGTCTCGGTAGTTCTCGGCCATGCCACTCAGTAACCCACCAGAAATTGAAACAGTTGGGCGAATCTGTACTGCATCTACCAAGAGAAACACTTTCTTCCGTTGCAGTGTCTGGACTTTGTCAAATGTTTCCCTCAGCACCTGGTCCTTGTCAATAGATGAAGTGATGTACTGCAGCTTGCGTTTGCATGGGAGCACCAAGAAGTCTTTGAGCTGTTCATAATTACACTTCGGGTTGGATTGAAGAGCAAAACAATAATCATTCATGGAAAACGGCTTCTGTGATTAAAGTTCCAACAGACATCAAAAATACCAACTTCTCCTCCTTGGTGTCGACATAGGCTGACGTGTGAGCTTGAAGGGTGACAACATTTTGGATCGTTTTGTCAAACGGGATGTCATACATAGTTCATTGCCAAGCGCACGCAGTCCTTCGTCGGACTGCGTATACGATCTCAAACCATTGTTGGGATGAAGTATCTTAAACAGTGGTACACTAATGCCGTTCTAGAACGCACTGAACGTTAGTGGGGAACATAAAGTGGGCTTGTTTTCGACAATCACAGACAGGCTGCACTCACTGAAGTTGTCGGTCATGAACAAACACACAAGCCTTTCTTTCGATCTAGAAATAATCAAGTTCTTGTACTGCTTCTGCAGGTTACGTTCAGGTTTAAAAGCATCAAATGAAGTAATCTTATCCTCCTGAAAAAACACCTCAGTTGTTGGTCTTCACACTATCGCCGGGCGAGATGCAGGTTTTGGAGATGGCAGACATGAAGCAGGCACATTGAAGATACTGGGAGGGATTTCACACAACCTCACACTTGTTTGGCATTTTTAATACATGTCATTAGCAATAAACTTTGTAAACAAACAGTATCCACTTAGAAATGCAGCAATGTTCCTCGAAACAAACAACAATGTCCGATTCAAACCGAGCGACAGACTACGACAATGTTCGCACTGTGACTGAGCTCAGTGAACTGGCCTCCGCTACCGTAGTCAGCTACACGGCGGTGCACGTCTTGGTTATAGTAGTCCTTGGTTAGTGTTTATACCTACACAACACTTATGTTTACACCACTACTCCATAATTCACTAGTGCTTTTTTATTACAAGTACATGTGTACATTATGCTGTTATGAAAGTATCTTTAAATATGATCACTTAACGAACTAGAGCTGCAACTGTGGACAGTTGCGTCCGTACAACTTTGGATTTCCATGCACCGTGACGGCCTCTGCTGAATTACTAGTTTTTTAGAAAACTGCGTTGAAATTTCCATTAGTGTAAGTGATGGTATATAATAGCATAATAGCCTAAATTTGGATGAATATAACTTCAAAAAAGATCATGAAAAATGGAAAATTTGAATTTGGTTGTTTTTATCAAAATAGTTATATTTTGAGCAAGTTTGAGCAAGTGTGTAGTACTGTCATGTTTAGTCTAAGTCAAATTTAAATTGAAACTAATTTATTCATTTAATGCACGTAATGCATGCCATGTCAAAGCTCATACGATCATAAGTTACTATCAAGCAGCCATAAGTTATGTGTGTAATTTCCATCAAGCGATCTGCTTGGTATTAAACAAGAATAAGTTTTGAGTGTCAGAGATTAGAGAGCTGAGATGTTACTTTGAGGTATGATGTGCGCAGTCTCTTACAAAGTCGGAAATGTTTTTTAGCTCAAGGCTCGAACCAAAACCTTGACTTATATGAACTAAAGCTAACCTTCGATTATTATATACGCATCCTAATTCAAATTTTTTCGTACCAGTGAAGAACTCATTATGGGTTCCATGAAATGAGTTTCAGTCATCTCATTAGCGTTATGCGTTACTGTAGTGCTCACAAGAATAATATTCTGTTAATGCATTTGATAAATTTACACTCCTTTGCGCATTGCTAATTTCTAAACTTGATGAAATCGCGATATTTATGCTCCTGGGGTAAATGATGTACAGGATTTATAAAAGAATTGTACCACTCTTTGCCTGTCCATAACTAGCATATTTTGGTTTAATTTAAGTGTTTATTGACTTAGGTAGAAGTTTATTAACTTAAATTGGAGAAAATTGAATACATTTAAGAAAATTCAATGTCATAAACGAAAGCTTTATTAGATTCCTCCTGATAGAGACAGTCAAGAAGTGAGTACATTTTTTGGGACACCCTGCATAAAACAACATTGAAGTGAGGAGGTCAGAATAACTTCTTCAGGGCCTGGAAGCTTAGTTAACAAATGAAGGAAAAAAATTAGACCCACTGAAACATGAAGATAATTTTTTCATCAGGATCGTACCGAAAATATAGTGCTCTCGAATAATTAACTCTTAACTGCCCAAATTATTTTCTAGATGACCAATAACTTTTTATCAGGCACATAACCTCCTCATGGCTTCCTTAGGCCATATTTGGTGCAAAAATGAAAAATTTGTACCAAATTGAGTGTATCGAATTCGGTACGCTGGGCAGCAAAGGATTAAAATGGAATGAACTACGTGCAGTATTAACCTATTTTCTCTCAATCTTAAATGTGCCCAGTAAATGTCAATCCAGTTTATTTTGCATCATATATCACCAGTTAAATATAACTCTCATATATTACACTCACGACCAGAATTCTCTTTTGAGGTTCAGAGTTGGCTTCTTGCAGTCCTGCTTAAGGAGGCATGAAAAAACGCTATAAATCTGGAGTTAATTAGCGTAATGGGAGTGTTGTAAATGTTTTGATGGGTGCAAAACGCAACCCTGAGTCATGTGGAATCCTTTCCCTCAGTATGTTTCCTTCCAAGATCAAACCAAGATTGAATATTGTGGTGGGACCGCCTGAACCTTCTAATGTGCGATTATTCTTAATGTATGTATATCTTACAATACATAGCTTTTTCTATTATTATTCCTTTGAAATGAGCCTAGTACACCATGAAACCACGAGTCACTGGTAGATAATAACATCATAAGGTCACCAATGAAGTTGGGAAACCACTTGAAGGTGGATGGCTGGCCGGAAGCTCAGGGGATGTTCCCGAGCGAAAATTCGGCTGCACTTCCGTCATTTTTGCTGGGTTCTGGAGGTCACAGAGCAGAGGAGCTGTACGGTTCTACGGCGCAAGCGGGGGATTTTTCCAAGCCCTGAATGTGTACTGGAAAGCTGGGCATCTGGCAGCACCCAGGTGGCGAGATGCACCTTGTCTCAGGGCCTCTTAACCAGACGAGGTCTAGAGGTACTTGCTTACGTTTATAAAAGAGCTGTGCATAATATTGATCTCATGATAACAATTTTACGAAGGGAAATAGAGCATGACACACGATGATAAGGCTTTTAACCCATTTCTTGACTTCAAACGAATGTTGTATCATATTTTATGTATCAAATGATTGGAAATGAAGTACCAGGTAAGAATGAAAGTGATGTTTTATCCCACTATAATAATACACAGTTTGTTGTTCGTTTGCTTGGTTGGTCCGTCTCTCTGTCACGCTCTTAAGGATTTAGATAGGAGAAAATTTGGTAGGGCAGACATGTGTTGTGTTCCCAAAGGTACGAGTACATCCTTCAATGTGGAAACTCCTTCGCAAATCCCTCGTCCATTTGCAAATCAAACGAAAAAATTCAGTAAAAACACGTGAAATTTTTTCACGTGTGGGTCTACTAGTCTTGATGATATACATGAATTAGAAAATTTCAAATTACTAATATCTCATCTTGGCAAGTTTCCCTTATTTTCAATGTCATTTCTCCATCATTAAAATAAGTTTTTGATGCCTCTTTTATTTTTTTAGCGGGTTTTAAAGAAAAAACAGATCAAGATCATCATTCAGTTCATAAATTTTCATAATTTGTTTTACATATATAATGTAGCAAAACCTAAAAAAAGATAATCAAATGGCGCGATGTCATCTCCCAATTAAAACATAATTTTTTCCTGAGTGCTGATTCATTCTTGCTGTTTGCGGTCTAGCATTGTCATGCTAAAGCCCAACACCCTTTCTTTTGACCAATGCTGGTGTCTTTCTCGACTAGTTGGTTGTTAGATTTTTAATTTGTGAGCTGTTTTTGTTTCTGTAACTGTTTGGCTGGGGTTTAATAGCTCATAGTAAATCCTCCTTTAATGTTCCACAATAAACAGAGTGTGAGCTTCCTCGGAGGTAATCCTTACTTTGGAACTGGCTGTGGACTTTAATTTCTACTCAACCTCTGCGTTCTGTGTCGAGTATGGTTTTGTAGAACCAATTTCTTGTCCCCAGTTACAACGCTTTCCAAAAATGGATCCCAATGGTTCCTTGACTTCACGACGGACAGATAGTCAATCTCTGTTTGCTGTGGGCACCATTCAAATCATGGCGATCCCATTGTCCCAGTATTGAAATCTTTCGCAGTTCGTCAAGGCCTGAAAGTTATGTTCGTACGAATGGTATTGAATAGCTGAGCCAATTCTTTGCATGTGGATTGTGGATTGGCCCCTACTGCATCTTTAAGTTTCTTCATCAATTAACTTTGATCTGCCTGAATGTGAACTATCCTTGAGATGAAAATCACCATATGAAATATTAGTAAACTACCGTTGACATTTTCGAACATTCAAAACATTGTCCTCCTTGACAGCACAACTGTCAAGGAACTGTCACAACTGTGCCTTTTTTCTATGAATAGAGCTAACAGTGTCTTACATGCTCTTCATCAACATCCATTTTTTGAGGGTTTAAACAATTAAATTAATGTACATAAAATAATTATTATTTCGTATAGAACCGGAGATAAAATAAAACTTAGATCTCATTTAAGCTAACATCTACAGGTTTTTAAGAGTTTACATTTTTTCAACGAAAAAACGATTCTCTATTTCCATATATTTTTTCTCTCTTTTCTTTTTTTGATTCTTTGCTCAAGTTTTCTGGTCAAGAACTAGAAAAACATTGAAGATTATTTCAATGTCTTCGTTTGGGAATTTATGTTTAACAGATTAGGATTAAGTTCATTTCTTATGAATAACTATAATCACCAAATCATTCGATTCTTTTTTAAGCATTCGACCTCCTTATCAGAGCCACACGAAGCTTAAATTTGACCCCATATAGAGGCTCACCAGCGTCACGTGTGTTTGTACTCACCAACGAACCCAAATCACTTCTCGTGTGACACAGTCTTGAGCAGAAACGGGAAATAAATGCTATGATTGCTCATTATCATACTAGGAGTAACTTATTAATTAATAAGAGCGGGTAAAAATTTAAGGCGCATCCTGTTCAGAACTCATAACTTACAGAGAAGCGGCGAGAGTCTGCCTGCCTACTTACCTCATTGTCGTCATGTAAAGCCAATTTTAATTCATAGTAAATTTTATTCAATTTTGTCTATGAATTTTATTCAAATTTTTGCCCAGTCATTTTTATTTTTTATTTCATTTTATTAGATTTTATTCATATTCAATCAATCAATAATTTAATGGTTCTTAAATTATTCATGAGCTTTACCTATTTTGCTAAATTTGATGCGGTTCTATTGCAAGTGTCTCATTTACGAAAAATGCGCACACGAGCTGTCTTGAATCAGAATAATTGATTGAATAAAACAAGATTTTAATGATTTTGAAAATGCCACATTTTTTCATCACGGTATTCAGAAAACTAGTTGCAACCACGGTTTAATGTCATATTCTTTTAAAAGTGGACTACTAAAATTTGCTTTCCTGAATGAAACTGAGAACGCTGGCCACCTATACGGTGCTTCATTAACTTTCTATTCAAGATGAGCTCCAAAGCTGTCGAGTCAAAGAGCGAATTGAGAAATCTGAGTCATTATGAGGTCCATGCAACTGAAAAATTGGATGAAATTTTTTAAAACCTGTAAACATACTCAAATGAAATTTTATAAAGAATGCTAGATAAAGGTAGAGATAATATTTCAGTATAAAATTTAGGTATATCCGATTTATTCTGCGCGAATTTAGAAAAAACAGAATCTAATGCACGTTAAAGAATGAGTGGTTCGGAATCGGTAGTTCAGTGGACTGATTCTGCTGTCCTAAACGACGATGAAATTATTTTTTGGTGTGCGATTTTCTGTTCACATATCGAGGCAAATCTTAAAATCATTTCCATAGCAGCGTAATAGTTATCTGTATTACAAAATTCCTGAGGAAACCGTCCTTCAACGATTTTACACTTAATATATAGATTAAATAATTACTGATAGAGGGTCAATAGCTGCTGCGTGGATTTTAATACAGGGCGCAGCAACATAACTTCTTTTTTCGAAACCTTCTACTTTTAAGAAAAGGAAGTTATGTTGCTGCATCCTGCATGTTGTATGTATTTATTCTGAACTACGCCGCCTCTCGAGTCTCGAACTATTAACAGCTCGTACCTTGGAATATTTCTCTCTTTCATGTACATATTATTAGAATTGTATTCATTTTATTCTAAAATGAGTTACTATCATGTTTTCGTTAGATTTTCTGCATATATTTTTATCCGAGTTTTATGTACATAAAAATATCCAGCCAATTAGATATTATGAGAGTACTGGTGTACCCAGCTGTCAAAAATGACAGCAGGAATTCCGTGATAATACTTCAGTGGTGCTCGCCAATGAACAACAATTCCAACAATTTCAATTTTTCTCCTTTCGTGCAAGTCTTCTAGCGACATCTTAGCTGTCCTTTCCACAAACCTTCCTTTTTCAATTTTACTTCTTTCGTTTAAGTCTTCTTGCAACATGGTGGCTGTTCTTTGCGCAAATCTTTCCCTTTCTAATCTTCTCTTTTCTTCTATTTCTTCCTGTGACATCGCAGAGCATGCTTCAACTTTTCTTGCACTGTCCATCTTTCTCCTCTCTTCACTGCCTTCTTTCGACGAAGTTTGCCTCTTTAAACGCTTTTTTCACGATCACGGTCCATCCTTGCTTCGCGGTCTTGGTGAGTTTTTTGAGAGATAGCTCTCCTCTTGAGCTTAGCATCCATAGCTCGAACATTGGCAGTCTCACTTTGCTGAGATCTTAACCTTAGTTTCCTCTCGCGTGCTAGTCTGCGTTTTCAGGTTAAATTTGTATCCAAGAACATACTTGTCGATGATACGGCATTTCCCGTTCTACGATACCAATGCCGTTCAGGAGCATCTTGCCACTGAGAAAAGTTATATTCTGTTGATTATTTTGGGCTGCCGCTTCTTCCAGCAAATTGCTAAAGCAGAAGGGCAAGCGGACCTCGTGGCACTTACTGACAAAAAATATCCGGATTAGCTATGCACAACAAGATCGAAAACTCAATAACAAATACAACAAATCATGTACTGTACTACTCTCAAAAAAGGGATATTATCAAATCAAATGGTACCGAGCTACTTTTCAAAGCGTAGCGGTTTTTTAGATACTCACGGTGCGTCCGTTGAATGTGGCAGTCGATGTAAAGGTGCTGGTCCAATGGCATAGTTTGAAGTAGAAACATGCAGTCATTAAGTAGAAAAAGACTGTATCTATGCTACGTTTTGATCGAATGTTTCTGCCAACTTACATGGGAACAAAAAATTATAATGACCCAGCACTGGGTTCCATATCGTGACTACCTGCAGTGACCTAACCAGGGGCCTCTACTCGCAATATTTGACCTCTACTCCACGCGAAGTTCAACTGCTACGAAGAAATTCAGCAGGAAAAATATGTGAAATAGCTTATGTACAACAGGATCAAAAACTTTAACTCTGAATTTCGACTTTCAAACATATGTTTCAAAAACTAGATTTGCCATCGTAATTTAGGGATGAAATTTCATGATATCTCATCTTGTTATTCAGTAGACGAATTTTCTCCTATCTAAATCCTTAAGGATGAGACGGAGAGATGGAGCAAGCAAGCAACAAACTCTTTATTATTATACTCGTATAGTGGGATATAGTGGAATAGCTAGTTTTATGCTGACGTTATCAAAATAGTATTTCTGGACACTAATTACAGGAAGTCAAAGTTGAAAATAAATTCAAGACCTGTAAAAATACGAGTATTTCCGTTATTTAACAGCGGCGTGAAAATACTTGAGAAATGATCGAGACCTTATTTTTGCATTCGAGATGAGTTTTCAAACAGACATTGCAAAGCTTTAATTAGTTTCATTCTTCAGAAGTTTGGTATTGGATACAAACGAAAAAATTAAACAATTAAGGTGCGAGGTGGTATTAAATTATATCATTTTCGCGATAAACAAGATCTGTTTTGACGTGGCGCAGTCATTCAAAACTGTGTTGGATGCTGGTCATTTTAAAATAACATTCTTGAGCAATACTCGCCAGCTCTGTCATTCTCAGTATGCTTTATGTTTCATGTTCGTGTAAATGCTGGAAATAAAGCCAACAGACACACAAATATGAAGCTCAAATTCTGTTTTGTCAACATCCTGTCGCTAAGGTAAACTTTCAGGGTTGTGAGGGAAAAAATCAGTTTTAATTAACGTCTAATTATTAAATGTATAAGGGTAATTTCATGATAATAATAATTTTTGGCTAGTATGGATTATTTAACGATTTCAGGGGCAATTTGGATTTCCTTTGACAGAGGCAGGAGAAAGGCTTTAGTAGCATGGAAGTCCAATTTCGATTTGTCTTTTAAATTTACGTAAGTAAAGAATTAACTTTAACCTAACATTGATTTTTGATGGCAAAATTGTTTGCTAGCATATAAAGGCATCATTGACAACTGTACTCGTGTTAACAATTTTCATTTATATAGTTGAAATCAGTATAAGTTGATAATAGGGGATATATTTAATTTTCCATGAATCATATGCTTGCCAGTGGGTACATAACAGAACATAATGTGTACTGAGGGTAAAAAAGTACAGCAACTTTCAGCTTATGGTCAAAACTGGATAAGCTGGCATGCTTCATAGCGTGTTAGGCGCCACTGCTCGGCAATGAACCCGTCTACGACCCTCTCCGAGAGGCAACTTTCTATTAAACGCCGGAATAATGTTCCCTGCATGACCTGAAGCTAAGATGTATTATGCGAGACTAGGCTGAGCTCTCTAATTTTCGTGTATTATACTCGAAATGAAATGAACTACGTCGTAAATTGCATGAAGATAGCAAATTATCATATATGAAAATACAGGGTGTCGCAAAAAGATGCACTCATTCTTTGACAGACAATTATTAATGTATTATTTTTTCGTTTAATGTGATGTATCCAAATAAATGGATTGGGAGGAGAGGTTGCATTGAATTTCCTGCACGTTCCCCAGACCTCACGCCGATGGATTTCTTTTTATGGGGATATCTCAAAGATAAGGTTTATGCTGCAAAACCACCGACAATCGATGATTTGAAAAATAAAATTCGAATACAATGTTTTGCAATTCCTAATTAAATATTTGGCAATGTTGTCAATCCATTGTTGTACGTTATCAGCTTTTTATTGGAAAATGAGGGAAGGCAGTTTGAACATTTTCGAACCCGCAGGAATGAATGAGAAAGAAAATTGAGTAATTCTAAATGACAATAAATAACCGTTTCTACAACATTTTATTTTCCTAAATTTAATTGAACTTTTTAGAATTCTATGTATAGTAATAAACATCTACTTGAACACAAAATGCATGAGTAATGAAAAGTTAATAAGTTTGTATATCTCTTTGGGACACCATGTAAAATTAAATAACAGTTTCAGTCACCTCAACTGCGCCGTCCCTCTCTTGCAGGAGCTCAAGCTGCGGTGGCGTCGAAGAAGCGGTAGTTTCATCAGGAAAAAATTGTTTATTGAATAAGTTTATACATAGCATATGCATTAGAATTGAGTTTTACAATTCCCTTATAATTGAAGTCATAAGGTGGTGAAAATAGATGTATTGATGCAAAAGAATAGAATAAGGCACTAGAAATGAGCCGTTTGGCACATTCTTGGTTTGCCAACCAAGTCCCATGCCGTAGTTTTCGCTGCACAATATAATTTAAAAAATACTATATATAAGGAAGGATCAAAATTGTCAAGGGAAATGCCTTAACAATAATAGGATACGAATAATGCAGGAGATAGTATAACATCCTCTATTTTCAGAATAACCTCATTGAGTTTGTTCATTAAACATCAATGCCACACAGACTTCACTTTTCTCATTGTTAGAATTTTTGTGGTATATGCTTTCATAACCTTGCCAAGAATTATTTTAATTTAATATCCATTTAAATAGAATGCTTTATCGTTTAAATCGTTTAGTGTATGAAATTCATTGATTGATAATACTCCAAACGGTGGTTTATTCCCACAATTGAACCAAAACTTAAAAACATGAGTGCACAGAAGTTGCATAAATACGTTGTCACGAAACACATTGCATAGAACATATTGTGATAATTTTAGTTTCCAACAGTGAAGTTAAAATAATTTAATTAAATATATGAGTACGAATAAAACTTTTAAATAGGGATTTAAAAAAACTTTATTTTGAATCAAGTACACAGTACATCGACATTAGTACATTGGTTTTTCAAATTCTTAAGGTTAACATTCTTAGAGTAAGGATGATGGTGAGCTCCATGCGACGATCCTGGGATGTGTCCATGAGGGTTTACCGATAAGTGCGAGCTCACGGCGCGAAACGAGAAACAGCTTGTTTTCATAGCCGGGTTTCGAACCCGCGGTCTTTCTGCCCGAAGCAGAGACCTGATACCAAACACAGGCCGCAGACCACTCGACCACGGCGGCTGCGCCGCTTAAATCTAAAGGGATTTAAATAGGGATTTATTTAATAGGGATAGGCACATGTGTGTGCGCTTGTGATTTTATTGTTCTTTTGCACTTATGCACAAAATGGGGAAGTTTGTTCTGGATACGAGAAATTCGCTATATGAGCTCAATGCTGAAACGAATTAAACTTATATCTCCACTGTACTTAGTTTTAAAATAGTGTTTTTTTAAATATCCTCTATTCGAACTTGGTTTGTGTAAGTTGGGCAGAAGATTCCTACGTTTTTTCCACTTTGTGATGAAAACCACCTTGAAAATTGAGCTGTTGAAACAATTTATGCCTAACAGTATTACAACCGCTAGTACAGTTTGGAATAATAAAAAAACATTCATGAAACTAAATCAAGTTTGTAAACATATAATTGTACATAATCAGCCTTCGATTTACTAAGTACACTATTTTCCATATCCTTTGAGGGAAAATATATATACTGTATCAGTCTGCCACGTAGGTATAAATGCCCTTGAACACTATATAAATTTAATAGCTGTTAAAAGTCAGGAATATGAAAATCCAAAGCACCTATTAAAGATTTCTGATTGCCGGAATTGTGAAAATTAAGGACGGAACCTCACCGCTCCACATTTGGTAATGAGCCCTGCGTTGAAAAAGGCCACTAAATGTACTTCTCATGCTTTAATTTTTCTTAAGAAATTGTGAGTATTGAATAAATCTTGTTCTACACATTACTGAAGTGATATTGAATATCAAATACTTTTTTGACACTAGTAAGTGATGGAGAACAGTTACGTATTTTAAAATGATGAACAGTTAAGATAATTAGAATCGTCTGTATTCAAAGCAAAGGATAGAATGAGTTTTTCTGCAACTCTAGCATTACATCACACTTGTTTTGACATATGCATACAGCTGAACATTGGCAGCAATTTTCTTCCTTATTAGAGTGTAGTTAGCCTTGCAACAATGAATAGAAAATAATTTGACTCTCGTTTTCTTTTGTTGCTTGTGACAGTTGTTGGTGTACCGAAGGATAGGTCGGGTGTGGTGTGACTGTCCTTCGATTCATTCCCTTTATCTGTTGGGAGGAAGTCATTGGAGTGCGTGATCGAATTTTCTGATATTCGAAACAGATATCAGTAACGCTCGATGAAGCTGTCAACCTGAGGTTGCGATTTTGCTCAGTTTTGAAGTTGGCATTGTAAAATCAATACGGGGCAGCGGAGTGAACGGTGGCGGCAGGCGGCAATGGTAGCCGCAGGCAAGGATGTGATCCCGTTCACTTCATGACTCATTTGAACGAGCCTATGTGTTTGTGTGCACTCTGCCACATAGTCATAATGTTGCTCTATAAAACGTGATGCCGGTGTTTGTTTTACTGCCTGTGTTTATTTATCACTTGGAGCATTTTGTGACCTAAGTAGTTGAAACAAAGCATTTAAGGAGGGGACTTCACTAGTGTAGGAGAAGGATTCAATGTTTTTTAATTCGTTCCATATCACCTTTGTCGTTGCATCACTTGAATGAACAATAAAATGCTTGGTTGGTGGATGGTTAAAGAGAACAATTTTTCTTACTGAATGTTAAATTTGCTTATAGCAATACCCTGTTTTTTCTGTTTTTCCTAAGGGAAAAGTATGTTCTTGTTCAATTCAAATTAAACATCTTTCTGCTTAATAATGGGAATTTTTTAAAGTATTTGATGAGTCAAGTTTTATTGAAAATTGAAATGATGCATATACTCTTGAGTGATGTGTATGAGACAATTTGCACCTGATACATTTTTTTATCTGTAAGTTAGTAATGTAGTTGTACAGTAGAGTTTACTCAAAAGGGATTTGTGATAGAGCCATCTGGGTTATTAGTATGACAGTTATGTGAAATAATTTTGAATAAAATTGTTTGTGTGAATGGGTTTTGTTATTCTCAATTCAAAAATTCTTTCCTGTGTTGTATTAATGTTATTTGAAATAAAGGATACAGTGTACAACTAATTTTATAGTCTTTACCTTACTTATTATGTAGTATGTGTGAATTTTTAGTATACTCTAACATTTCCTTGTTAGGTGAGAGTGTAGCCATTTTAGGTAATTTTGAATAACTTTTAAAAAAATGCTGCACAGAAATTGGCTGGAAAGAGTCTGCTCATTCATGTGAACTTCCATAACCCTAGGTTACAGGGATGTAAATCTGTAGAGGTAGCTCATGCATTCTTTATTTTATTTATATGTGAATGCATATCTCATGCATGTACTCCAACATTGTCAGTATCATTATCTAAATTCATATGATCAAAATAACAAGTGATGCATGTATGATACTTGTAATTCAGTAACTAACATACCAAGGCTTCAGTAGTTCCTTAATTAGTTCTCCTTGCACAGACTTCTTAAGACCTTAGATGTTATGAGAACTTGTGTTTCCTAATAACTCAGCTGGTTATGTTTCAGCTTACTTATATTTTCTATTTATCTAGTCAAGCTTAGTTTTACCCAAGCAAATCATTGTTACACTTCTGACTTTACGTCATTTGAACCAGGGCTTGTCAATCAGTCAGTCAATCAGGTGCATGATGCATTAGGAATGACTGTACAAATATATGGTTCATGTTATTGCAGTATATATTTTTTTTGAGTTTACAGTCTCTTACTTAGTTCAAAGATACATCATATCCCCCAAAAATGTGCTCACTCTGTACCTGTGCTGTACTTGGATGTTTTATTTTAGTTTGGGTAGTTAGTTACATTGATACAAGTCTAATAAGTTAAAGTCTAGAAAGTAACATAAATGTTAGAAAATTAATTACTATGAAAGAAAGCTTTAATCTATGTTTAAAGCTTTGGTTAAATAGTGAGTTCATAGTCTTGGAACACCCTGTATAAGCTGTAGTGTAAGAGTTTTGCTTTTATTCTTAGTATACTTTAAGAAATGGAGCATCTCATATTTGCTTTATTAGCCACCGTATTATAAGTGATAAATTTTACAGTAGTGGTTGGTAATGTAATTTGGACTTGAGTTGTTATAGATCTTTATTGCATATAACATTGTGACACCATTGAATGAGAGATAAATTACCATGTAGTAGTCTTTTCTATTTAAGTAGAAATCAGAGCTTTCTACAGATGCCTCCAGTGTTAGAGCTTTAACATTACTCAGTTGTACTGTGCAGTGATATGGAAGATTTGTATTTTGATATCCAGGGAAAGATAGATAATTCAGTATAGTGAAATACAGTTTTGTAATTGCTCTACTTATTAGATGTAAAATCTGAACATCCACATACCTTCTGATTTGTTTAGGGATTCATTCTGAATAATTCAATAAATGTGTTCATAAGAATTTCAAAATTAGTTTATATGCATTTAAATATGTTTAAAGGAGCTAAGTTGGGCCTAGAACTGTTTTGATATCTGACCCAGTTTTCAGTTTGTATTTTACTTCATTGTGAGTGATGCTGCAATGGAGAAGCTCCACCATCATATTTTATGGTTAGGAAATGCTGAGTGGGCAAGTAGAATTCTGCATACCTTTAGTGATAAATAGGCTAATGATGTCTGTGCACTTTAGCATTGCTATAAAATTTTTCCTTTATGGCATTATCCTGAAATACAAAATACCAGATTATGCTGTATGTGGGTGTGTCATGGATTAGTTTTGTTTTGTAGTGTCTTGATTTTATTTTTTTCTTATAGTGTATTAAACATGTTCAAAAAATTAGTATAGTGATATTATGGTATGTTGCAAGTGCTTCTTTTCTTGCCTCCCTCTATATTGTAGGGTACAATGCAAAATTTTCTCTGTGGTGAAACCATCTTTTCTCATGTAGATTCTACCATGTTTCAGTAAGGGAGGGGTACACTACACAAGAATATATGGTCATCATAATTTTTGTTTGTTCTCACTCCATTTTTTATCATTTTAAGATACTTTGAGCATTTTTGCTGAGTTCTTACGTTCTATTTATGCAAAATGTGATTGAATTTCAGGATGATGATGTCCTGGTTTGAGTAGGAAAGTAGGTGGAACCCTAAATATATTTTAGGACGTCTGGAAGGTTGTAAGAGTTACTATGCATGCTCCTGAGATGAATGAGTGGGGTGTGCTCCAGAAGTGGCTGAAGCGTAATTCACGAGTATAATAACTGAGGTGCGCAGTGAGACGGTATAGACTGTATTCATGGCTACACGACCGAATTGAAACGATCGATGATGTGTTCTGACAGTACTGTGCAGTCACGCGTTTGGTGGCCTCTGTACGGTCACTTCAGTATTTTTGCATTGTAGCTCGTAACGACACTGTGCTGGCATATGTATGTATAATATACATAGATACAAAACGCTAGGCGTGTTTTTAAAGTAAGTACCGTTTTTGAAATGAAAATAAAACAAGTGAATTTTCTGGGCAATTTTATTTTTTCATGAAAACCTGTACTTTAATCTACTTGCTACATAATTTCCAGCAATATTAAGGCACTTATTGTATCGTACAACCCGCTTGTGAATACGATCTTCGTAGAAATCTGCCGTCAATCACTATTTTTGGTACCCAGCGTGAGCATAACTTTCGATAATACAGACGTTCTGTAACAGTTGCATAAAGTACACTTCTCAACACATCAGGAAACTCATCTCATAACGTCGAAATCGTAAAGCGTCTGTTCTCTCTCTCTCTTTCATCAACTTTCTGTTCAAAATCGTCAGTTATGACTGAAGGTTGCCCGCTTTGTTTCTCATAATGCACATTCGTACGGCCATCTTTAAAAGCTATCACCCATTTCTGCATCATCCCATTGTTCAAATATTTTCTCCATACACGTCACTGATCTGACGAATTTCAGCCGCTTTCGCGCCGTGAGCACTAAGAAAACGGATCACAGCGCGTTTATCGGTCATCTCAAACACAAAACGGTACTTAAAACATCACCAACACAAATGAAAGGAGACATTTCAAATGCATAAAACGTACACTTGCTGAATGACTCTGTACTAGCGTCTACGGCTTGCCTACAGAGTACGGTACACTAAATATGCTAAATGCAGGCTGCGGCACTGCAGCGGAAAAATTTCAAAACGCTACTTACTTAAAAAATGAACCTCGCATAAATATACATGTGCAATGTATCATATTACCTGCATTGAGAAGCACCGGGCTGTAATTCGTCTCGTTGCACTATCAAGTATAAATTTTATAAATGAATTTATTTCCTTTAAAATTGTCGTTGAATGGTTGGTTGCTATTCACCCGGAAAGGGCAACTGGTATATGTATCAGTGGAGGATCTTTGATGTACAGGTATCAGTATAAAATTATGTATTTAAGTATGAACTTACCAAGTACGGTACTCGGCGTGAGTGACAGAGTTTTCAAGTTTGTGTCGATGGTCTTGTTTGAAGTGAGCGTAATATCACGGAACAATGGTGGACCACTATACTGTGGTTGTATAGTATTGCTTCTGCTGTCAGGGTTACCGCACATGTTTGAAAAAATTTGAAACGTCCTTGGTGAAAATTATTTGTCCTTGAAGTTTGAAATATTCTTGAAAAATCGTATTGTGTGTACAGTTATACTGTTGCCACGACTTTGAATGTTCAGCCCGAAAGACAATTGCAATCCAAGATTCCAAGCGAGCATTATCAGAGTTTGAAGGTCTACGATCCGAATTAAGTGAAAGAAAATTGGTGAGTGAGACTCGTTTGAAAATCTTACTTAAGAGTATGAGGTCTTTATTTCTTTGGTTCGGGTGGAGCACTGAGAAGGAACACCAACAAAGGGAGGTGATAAAGAAACGAGCCCTCCCGCAGGAAGTCGCTGCGTTTTCTAACAAAAAGCTTAAACTGGAGCATTCATTTCGAAGAATGTTGCAAGAAGCTGATCTTGCTAAGAAAGCAGAGGAGGAAAATGATCTATCCCATGTAAGTGCTTCCAATTCACTGAGAGTCAAAGCTGCGGAATGGCTAAAAGAAATTCAGCTGGAAGATGAGTTATTGAATCTGTTACAGATTCTGTGCAATACGGAATAGGACTTGGGTATCAACCCAAGAATAGGCCAAGCGGCTCGTTTCTATTGCCTTATTCTATTCTATTGTACAAGTAAAACAGAATTAACAGCATCAACGTATACTGAATTAGGGTGTTTTTAATTTTTTGTTAGTAGTATCATATAATTCAAAGCGGTTCTATAGATGCGTTATTCTTTCTTTTATTGAATAAAATGTGCTACCATTCGTAGTTGTTTTTACTGCAATAGATGTATGTTATTGCGATGCCATAATAAAGTATGTAACCTGGTTGTAGTCATGCCCCATCCAATCAAGTTGTGACATTTTGAATTGTCAATTTTTATTAATATAGTTATTTTCTATATGTTGCATATGGTTTGAGTGATAGACTCCCACTTTTTTGTATTGTTTTCGAAAGTATTGAATTTAGGACTTGGGTTTTAAAATCATAGCCTAATACTACATGTAGAGTCAGTCATTTAATATATTTTATATATTTTCGTTATATAATATATTAGTGTATTGTCGTGTAGTTATCACTTTTTGATTAACTGGCTTGTAGGAGCACAACAAAAAATAATAGAAATTCATGTTGATCTGAATCCTAAATTAGCAATTCTTCTATAATAATTTATATAATTAGATGCTATCTTGCTACCTATATCTGCTCGCAAACTTTGTCAGTTTTGATCCAATGAGAACAAAGTTATGTTGGTATGCATGTTATTGTTTAATAGAATTGATTTGCTGTAAATTTGTGTCGTTGATAGTTCAATATTTGTCCTTGAAAGGTCGTTGAATTTTATTTTCAATTTTGTGTGGTAACCTTGTACAGTTAACGACTTCCAATTGTCACTTAGGTGGTCATTTGCGTTTTGTGTCGCCCATTGAACAAGCTTTGAAACATAGTTTGAGTGCCTGAAAACAGTGGGCTGGGCTCATGCTGATAATTTGTAAATATCATGTTTTGTATTGTAAAGTGATCATATTTAGTTTACATTGCATCAAAGTTTTCGAAACAAGTAATATCTTACGAGCTGGTCTAGGAACAAATACACTGGCGGCACTCGATAGACATGTGAATGCCGTGATGGAGGACCTCCACATGAGATTGGAGCGTTTTTTATAACATATATTCAAATCCTTGACTTCAATGTTTTTGGATACGTTTTTGCAAATCTTGTGTCAAGCATCATCCTTGTTTGCATGTTGCGTCAGTCGGTGTTGACGCAAAAACCCCGTCAGGACAAACTCAAGCTGGTACTGCAAACTTTTAAACAAAAGAACTTGTTTCATCAAGAGTGTAACCGTTAAAGCAACTAAATTTTTCGTAAAAACCTTGGCTCACCTAAATTCTCTGCTGTATTTTCGAAACTGCTGTTTCGTACCTTCATCAAGCTCACCGAAGCGCCTTTATTACTAGAAATTGTAGCCTAATGGTCGTAATAGTTGCTGGAGGCATCGTCGCTAACCCTAAGATGTTGGCTTTAAAACTTGAAAATCCATTGTATATGTAATGTATAATTGTATTCGTGTGCATATTTTTTTAGAACGTCTACTGTGAGTGCAAACAGTTTGATAAGCATTATTTCATTTGTTTGATAAACATGTTAGTAATGATGCGAAATACTAAAAATAAATTCTATCGTGATATACATTTATTATATAAATGATGTTGATCAACTTGTTTCTTATGCATTTTCAATTTTTCAGGTAGGTGTGCTCAGTTGCAGTACTCCTAGTTAAACTTTATCAAAACATTCTTTACCAACTGTTGAAAAAAATGCGAAATAATCTCATCATGATTTGGAATCTCAATAGGGAAGTGATGGATCTCGTTTTCTAGTGAATTGTGTGCAGCAGTCCGTCACTCATGCAGCACCCGCTGCTGGCTGGTCCGTTACGCAAGCATGACTAAATGGACCAATAATGCTGCAAATACCTTATGGCGCATTTGTAAGGTGGAGAATTTGATTGTAAATATGCCCTGATTCAAATGCACGGACGTGTA
>VCRD01002512.1:13366-27291 GCA_006783055.1 Trinorchestia longiramus | reverse complement strand
AGTGGGGCATGCTCCAGAAGTGGATGAGTGGGGTGTGCTCCAGAAGTGGATGAGTGATGGCATGCTCCAGAAGTAGATGAGTGATGGCATGCTCCAGAAGTAGATGAGTGATGGCATGCTCCAGAAGTGGCTGAAGCGTAATTCACGAGTATAATAACTGAGGTGCGCAGTGACACGGTATAGACTGTATTCATGGCTACACGACCGAATTGAAACGATCGATGATGTGTTCTGACAGTACTGTGCAGTCACGCGTTTGGTGGCCTCTGTACGGTCACTTCAGTATTTTTGCGTTGTAGCTCGTAACGACACTGTGCTGGCATATGTATGTATAATATGCATAGATACTAAACGCTAGGCGTGTTTTTAAAGTAAGTACCGTTTTTGAAATGAAAATAAAACAAGTGAATTTTCTGGGCAATTTTATTTTTTCATGAAAACCTGTACTTTAATCTACTTGCTACATAATTTCCAGCAATATTAAGGCACTTATCGTATCGTACAACCCGCTTTTGAATACGATCTTCGTAGAAATCTGCCGTCAATCAGCATTTTTGGTACCCAGCGTGAGCATAACTTTCGATAATTCAGACGTTCTGTAACAGTTGCATAAAGTACACTTCTCAACACATCAGGAAACTCATCTCATAACGTCGAAATCGTAAAGCGTCTGTTCTCTCTCTCTCTTTCATCAACTTTCTGTTCAAAATTGTCAGTTAGGACTGAAGGTTGCCCGCTTTGTTTCTCATAATGCACATTCGTACGGCCATCTTTAAAAGCTATCACCCATTTCTGCACCATCCCATTGTTCAAATATTTTCTCCATACACGTCACTGATCTGACGAATTTCAGCCACTTTCGCGCCGTGAGCACTAAGAAAACGGATCACAGCGCGTTTATCGGTCATCTCAAACACAAAACGGTACTTAAAACATCACAAACACAAACGAAAGGAGGCATTTCAAATGCATAAAACGTACACTTGCTGAATGTCTCTGTACTGGCGTCTACAGCTTGCCTACAGAGTACGGTACACTAAATATGCTAAATGCAGGCCGCGGCACTGCAGCGGAAAAATTTCAAAACGCTACTTACTTAAAAAATGACCCTCGCATAAATATACATGTGCAATGTATCATATTACCTGCATTGAGAAGCACCGGGCTGTAATTCGTCTCGTTACACTATCAAGTATAAATTTTATAAATGAATTTATTTCCTTTAAAATTGTCGTTGAATGGTTGGTTGCTATTCACCCGGAAAGGGCAACTGGTATATGTATCAGTGGAGGATCTGTGATGTACAGGGATAAGTATAAAATTATGTATTTAAGTATGAACTTACCAAGTACGGTACTCGGCGTGAGTGACAGAGTTTTCAAGTTTGTGTCGATGGTCTTGTTTGAAGTGAGCGTAATTTCACGGAACATTAGTGGACCACTATACTGTAGTTGTATAGTATTGCTTCTGCAGTCAGGGTTACCGCACATGTTTGAAAAAATTTGAAACGTCCTTGGTGAAAATTATTTCTCCTTGAAGTTTGAAATATTCTTGAAAAATCGTATTGTGTGTACAGTTATACTGTTGCCACGACTTTGAATGTTCAGCCCGAAAGACAATTGCAATCCAAGATTCCAAGCGAGCATTATCAGAGTTTGAAGGTCTACTATCCGAATTAAGTGAAAGAAAATTGGTGAGTGAGACTCATTTGAAAATCTTACTAAAGAGTATGAGGTCTTTATTTCTTTGGTTCGGGTGGAGCACTGAGAAGGAAGAGAAGGAACACCAACAAAGGGAGGTGATAAAGAAACGAGCCCTCCAGCAGGAAGCCGCTGCGTTTTCTAACAAAAAGCTTAAACTGGAGCATTCATTTCGAAGAATGTTGCAAGAAGCTGATCTTGCTAAGAAAGCAGAGGAGGAAAATGATCTATCCCTTGTAAGTGCTTCCAATTCACTGAGAGTCAAAGCTGCGGAACAGCTAAAAGAAATTCAGCTGGAAGATGAGTTATTGAATCTGTGACACATTCTGCGCAGTACGGAATAGGACTTGGGTATCAACCCAAGAATAGGCCCTGCGGCTCGTTTCTATTGCCTTATTCTATTCTATTCTATTGTACAAGTAAAAAATAATAGATGCGTTATTCTTTCTTTTATTGAATAAAATGTGCTACCATTCGTAGTTGTTTCACTGCAATGGATGTATGTTATTGCGATGCCATAATAAAGTATGTAACCTGAAAGTAGTCATGCCCCATCCAATCAAGTTGTGACATTTTAAATTGTCAATTTTTATTAATATAGTTATTTTCTATATGTTGCATATGGTTTGAGTGATAGACTCCCACTTTTTTGTATTGTTTTCAAAAGTATTTAATTTAGGACTTGGGTTTCAAAATCATAGCCTAAAACTACATGTAGAGTCAGTCATTTAATACATTTTATATATTCTCGTTATATAATATATTAGTGTATTGTCGTGTAGTTATCACTTTTTGATTAACTGGCTTATAGTGGCACAACAAAAAATAATAGAAATTCATGTTGATCTGAATCCTAAATTAGCAATTCTTCTATTATAATTTATATAATTAGGTGCTATCTTGCTACCTATATCTGCTCGCAAACTTTGTCAGTTTTGATCCAATGAGAACAAAGTTATATTGGTATGCATGTTATTGTTTAATAGAATTGATTTGCTGTAAATTTGTATCCTTGATAGTTCAATATTTGTCCTTGAAAGGTCGTTGAATTTTATTTTCAATTTTGTGGGGTAACCTTGTACAGTTAACGACTTCCAATTGTCACTTAGGTGGTCATTTGCATTTTGCGTCGCCCATTGAACAAGCTTTGAAACATAGTTTGAGTGCCTGAAAACAGTGGGTTGGGCTCATGCTGATAATTTGTAAATATCATGTTTTGTATTATAAAGTGATCATATTTAGTTTACATTGCATGAAAGTTTTCGAAACAAGTAATATCTTACGAGCTGGTCTAGGAACAAATACACTGGCGGCACTCGATAGACATGTGAATGCCGTGATGGAGGACCTCCACATGAGATTGGAGCGTTTTTTATAACATCTATTCAAATCCTTGACTTCAATGTTTTTGGATACGTTTTTGCACATCCTGTGTCAAGCATCATCCTTGTTTGCATGTTGCATCAGTCGGTGTTGATGCAACAACCCCGTCAGAACAAGCTCAAGCTGGTACTGCAAACTTTTAAACAAAAGAACTTGTTTCATCAAGAGTGTAACCGTTAAAGCAACTAAATTTTTCGTAAGAACCTTGGCTAACCTAAATTCTCTGCTGTATTTTCGAAACTGCTGTTTCGTACCTTCATCAAGTTCATCGAAGCGCCTTTATTACTAGAAATTGTAGCCTAATGGTCGTAATAGTCGCTGGAGGCATCGTCGCTAACCCTAAGATGTTGGCTTTAAAACTTGAAAATCCATTGTATATGTAATGTATAATTGTATTCGTGTGCATATTTTTTTAGAACGTCTACTGTGCGTGCGAACAGTTTGATAAGCATGATTTCATTTGTTTGATAAACATGTTAGTAATGATGCGAAATACTAAAAATAAATTCTATCATGATGTATATTTATTGTATAAATGATATTGATCAACTTGTTTCTTATGTATTTTCAATTTTTCAGGTAGGTGTGCTCAGTTGCAGTACTCCTAGTCAAACTTTATCAAAACATTCTTTACCAACTGTTGAAAAAAATGCGAAATAATCTCATCATGATTTGGAATCTCAATAAGGAAGTGATGGATCTCGTTTTCTAGTGAATTGTGTGCAGCAGTCCGTCACTCATGCAGCACCCGCTGCTGGCTGGTCCGTTACGCAAGCATGAATAAATGGACCGATAATGCTGCAAATACCTTATGGCGCATTTGTAAGGTGGAGAATTTGATTGTAAATATGCCCTGATTCAAATGCACGGACGTGTAGCAAAAAGAAATTCTAAGTATTTTAGTAGTACCTAATTGTTGGACTGTAGTTACTATTAGGCATCATCAAAAATGGAGGAAATGAATCATTACCTCACGCCTCCCCCTTATCACATCGACCCTCCCCTTTATGAAAACACACACATTGACAAACACAACATGCCCTACGATGATTATTTCGGCGGCTATGAAGACAACTACAATAACTATGGTGGCGTTGATGACAGAGGTAGAGACTCGTACGACACTCTAATGCCTCCACACCGCTCTCCAGACAGCCCTGATTTTCCGCACAATGAAGACGCCTTCCATCGTCCGTTCAGTGTCAGCTTCTGGGTGCGATGCTTCCGTTACATCCCTCACCTGAACCTCTCCTTCAACAGAGTCAATGATACCTTCAATCCTAAATCACCTGTTTATCAAGAGGTGGGTCATTTGTTCTTTGTATTGTTAGATCGATTAGAAGTTTACCCACTATCATTTGCATGCACCTTTGTAGACATAAGAATATTAATCGTTTATAAAGTGTTGAAGTTCTTTTTTATCAATCGTATTTAATTCCCCCGAGTGGATAACCTGAATCGTACTTCATGACTTTTACTTTCGTGGGGAGTGTTTGTTGCTTGCTGAGGTACTGTCAACAGCTAGACGTGCTTGTGACTGATCATGTCCTTGCCACATGGGGACTTGGTGGACTTAGCAATTTCAAAATTAGCCTCAGTGACCACACACTATCCAACCTGCTGACCTTCCAGGAGCTGTTTTGTGTGTAGTTAGCCTTATGTTTTATTTTTATTTATTTTTCTTGAGGTTGCCTTCTTGGGCTATCAACCGACTACCCGAGTATCATAGCTACTGTCACTTTCATCCGAATTATTGATTACATTTTCTATGCATTTATTCTTTTCAAGGGAACTTCAAAGAGTTGTGGAGGAAAATCTCTTATTTATGACAGTTAACTCGGAGTTTCCTGGTTTCTCTTTTACTGAGGGTACGCAATTAATTATTTGGCTGCCTGAGTCATGTTTGCTATTTTTTAAACGTTTGTATGTGCTGTATGAATCGACTTTTGAAGCACTGAGAGCAAATGAATTGATCGTGCATAATATATTTGATGAGTGAACTCAGCCTGTTTCTGTTTTCCATTTAATTAAAATTATACTCTGATAGCCATAATGTAATAGTTGATAGAAACACGTATTATTTTAGTCCTAAATGAGCACTTATTTAGAATAATGTGTGCTTGCTGCATGTATCTGGACTCCCCTATCTTGCCTAACTATTTTAGTTAACTGCCATCCATATTTGAATTCAATTTTTAACGAGGTACACTTTATTCAAGCTGTTTCTTATTGTCTCTTACTTTAGTTCATTGTGAGGGAGAACAGTACTTGTGACACTGGTCTTGATGTGTTGTGTTGCAGAGTCTGGGTTTGATAGGTTGTGTGCCGGCCGTGCTGCTGCTGTACACGCTGCTCATGTTGCTGCTGTACCTCCTCACACGCTGCTGCGATCACAAGTCTCGCACTCGCAAGGCCATCACTTGCTGCAAGGTGAATTCATCACTTATCGCCTACTTCATCATGCCTTAATTATATGCATGGTGTTCGTTGCCAGTTTTGCTCCTAGCAGTTTACATTTTCTAAGCACTTGTTCGGACATCTACAAGGTGTTCCGGATTAGTCGTGGACTTTACTCTTTTATTATATATCAGTTTCAACTCGATCAATATTGGGTTAAGTGCGTTGTAATCATATTTGTATGGCCTGAGGTCATGACAACACGATTTATTGTGGTGGAATCAAAGTCACTTGGTTTGAAAACTGAGTGTAGGTTATATCATGTTATTTGCACCTGTCATGATTTAGCCAATACAACTACTACGTAAACTCGAACTCAGTAACTGTGAGGTAGGATATGGAAAACTTCAACGGCAATGGTATCAGAAAGATTTAAAGGATATGATAAAGACTGTCCAATCTCTGGCGGAAATATGCGTTAAAGTGGCTACGGTGTATGATATCTGGTGTTACTACAGGACTATAATGTCTCCGGCAAACGGGGTAACTAGGCCAAAGAGAACTGTCGTGCCAAAACCGAGAATCGTAAGCACCTGTCAAAGCTGACATGATTGGGTTCTTCTCATAGGAGAAAAAAAATCTGTTTGAACAACTCCATGACACATGAAACTGGAGTTGGCTTACTGAAATTCCTTCATAGTTTCCGGATTGCGTGAGTGAAGTCCTCAGTACGGCATTGCGTTAAAGTGAGTCCGCTGCGAAGTGTGAATTGGAGTAGGGTCTCAGACTCAACTTAGGTGAGGATGTGCCAGGTTCTTGCTGTTGTGATGAGGCCCTGTGTGAAAAAGGTGGTCGGGAGATTTCAAATGCTTCTAAGCCAGATAATGCTCCGTGTCACACATGTGGGAATACCTGACGTGGCTGCCGAAGAACGTGTACCACTTCACTGGCACAAATTTTGGTGTATATACAATTTTACAGCTAAATCAAAATTCTGATTTAAGAGGAGTTTACTATTTTTAGTCAGTTTATGGTTGACCTTGGGGTTTTGTAGTGTCAGGTGACCGTTTATTTTGTGCTCTGTGAAATGAGGCAGTGTCGAACTCGACCATCTAAGTATCTGGATGCTATGTAGTGTGCTAGTGACTTCGTTCCTAAGGTTTAGTGGTCTCTGATTTCTTAATTCATGAGTGCACATCGGCTGTGAAGAAAATTCGAGTACTTGAGGTTTGTTTCACACATCAAATGTAATGTTTTGTAAGTTTAGTACACATCAGAATTATTCAGTTCATCTAATATGATTAAAGTGGTCATTAATGTGATTATCTTCTGTGTCAAGTTTTATGTCATGATTACTTTTGGATGTTGAGTTTTCAAATTTTACTTCTATTTCAGTGTAACTTCAAGACTTCTTACATTTTAATGTTTGCTAGTCTCATGGTGACATTAGTTTATATCGACCTCTGGTTGTAACATATTGATAAATTGATCTACCTGGCTGTGTCGTAACAGATTTCAAAGAAGTGCTTCTGAGTTATAGTTTAAGAAAATGAGGTTAAATTGATTTTCATTGTATTTCAAAAAAAAGTTAACCATGAAAATATGGGGTACCTTTTGTCATGCAGTGTTTGATGTGTATTTTTATTGTGCACTGCTTGAAAAGTATCTATAGTCTTTTTATTTTTTCTCATGATATGCTTGTTATTGGGATATCATTTGCTTACTTGATGGTGCTGTATGCGATTGTGATTTTTAAGATCGAAGCCCTGTCACTTCTAGTTACCTTACTGAACTATCATTTGCTTATAGCTCACCTCTCGTAGAAAACCTATGGAAACCTGGCACCTAGGGCCAGATGCAAGTGTTGCGCGTGCCTAAGCTGTGGCCTGAGCACGCTTGCGTTTCATACGCTTGACTACTGGTTACTGATGTGTGTTGTGTGTGCAGGTCGCGTGCGTGATATCCGCGCTGGTAACACTGGGCGCTGTGGGTGTGAGTGTGTGGGGCAGTCAGGAGGTGCACACGGGGGTCACCTCCGTCCTGCACGCCCTCTCCAGGGTCACCGCCCAGCTCATCACGCTCCACACCAGCGTGCGTGCCGTTTCTTCCTCTTTTATATATTAAACCTGGATACAGTTAGAACGGACATAAACAGTCGAATAAGTCAACACAATCGCGCTGCCTTCTTTCCAGTACTATGGTGCCACCATTCATAGCTGCTGCTTCTCAAGGCCTGTTTCTGCCATAACAGTGGATTTCTATTACGTATGTACATATCATCTGTACCAGCTCCACTTACTGAGCTGGGTCTATTTGCGGAAAATATTTTTCATTTGTTATTTCTAGTAATTTAGGTTTTAAGACTTGAACATCGCCTGTCATTTAAAGGGTACGCCGAGATGCATTGTCTTGAAGCCAATCTAGGAGACCTGCCGCTACTCCATGGTGAGGTCGGAAGTTTCCGGGTTTGTGTGAAGAGAGATCTACCAAAAGTTTCATGAATCAGTGGCACAAGCCACGTGGCGATCCTCAGAGTTGGCTTCAGCCGTTAAAGTAGCTCTCCTTTTGCGAGCTTATATTGTGTATTTTACTCAAGGGGTTATCTAGTCCTTAATTTTAGGAGTTATGTAGACCTATTCAACTTCACTTGAGTGGGTTTTCTGATATTGGTTGTTCTTGTTAGTGTACAATAGGTTATAGTAAGCTGCTATTCCTTACGTACTCGTCCATGGTGTTTCTAGCTACTCAGAACTGAGTCAATAAGGCTAGTTGAAAGAGTGAGTTGTGGGTTTAGTTGTGAAGTTAGGTATACTTTATTTTTTCCCCTTTACTCTTCTGTGTCTCACGTGCAGCAGGCGTGTCGGTGTTCCGTGCAATCCATTTTTTCGAGTGTCTTTAGATCTATTCTTCTCATGGCACATTTTCGTCCCATCAAAGTGCTGACGTTTTTAAGCCTGTGTAGCAGCCTGTTCTAACGGAGATAATGAATTTTTGCGCTCTAATTGCTCCACTACAATTAAATTTTGATCAAGTTTCACTGTGAGGATCGTTCTAATTAAACAGAATCGGTGGTTAAACAATGAAGATGATATGCATTTTACGTTCAAGTAGGTTACTGTCGAGTCATTTTGGCCAACTCACTTTTGTTTTTCTCATTTCCTAGTTTTGTTAAAACGAAGCGATGTCGAGTGGTTGCCTTAACGCTTATTTTTCCCGTATTATATTTTTTTTCCTGTTCAAGAGGTGATCCTTCAGCCTTTTTTGTAGCTCCTACTGCAAGTACTTCTTTTCTAATGTACAGAGTTTTTATTTTATTTGAGTTTAAGGTAATATTCGTGACTATAGCCATTATTTAATCGAATGCGTCCCGAAAACTAGTTTCTTGTAGTGTATTCTGTTTTTCCTAATTGCTTGGTTGTCCTGATTTCGTTTTTGCTGCGCAATAAGTTTATGCGAAAGTCTCACTTGCGAATAGTTATGTACATTCTTACTATCATATTTATCCTGTGTAATTTATAATGGACTTTTTTGAATCGGTTTTTAGGTGAAGTAATGAAAAGTTCTACATTAGCACAGTATAGAGGTATATATTGCATGTACTCTTGTGACGCCCTTGCTCAACAGTGCAGCTGCTAACGGCTGGTGATGGAGTTAATAAACATTTTCTTTTCATGTCAACAGACGGATTCTCTAACAAACGAAGTACGTCTGAACTGGCAGCCTCAGCTGAGTCTCTTCCACGAGCGCATCCAGACGCATGAGATCACGAACATGACAGTGCGGGACGCCCTGCTTGACCAGCTGCACTACATGCGCACCAACATTTCTGAGGTGCTACTCATCAACGTCGAGGACATCGCTGCTAAGGTGAGGCTTACCTACTGCTTTAAAATAAGAGATTATGCGGTCTATGTTCAGTTGAAGATGAGCGCATTTGAGACTTTTGATTTCGAAATGACATTTGTTAGAAATTTTTCCAGTCTGCTAGTTTAAAATTGAATTTTATTTTTATGATTGCGCACGGGAGAAAAATTAGGCGAAACGTATATTAAGTCTAATTTATTTCGCGATTTATTAACTGGCATAATCTCGTGCTAGGTTTCGAAAGCTTAACAGAGTATTATTTAAAAGTAAATCTATCAGTTCGCTCGGGTTCTGGTGTTTCTTCAAATTTGATATACCGAGAGAAGCTGGACCACCGGTGTCTTAAGCGCAAGTGTACAAAAAAATGTTACAATGCTTTTTCTGCGTAGTATAAATTTTCATTTCATTCAAATTTTATTCATGCCCTAAATGAATAATCGCCATGCTTACATAGGCGGCAAAACCGTCATGTTTAAGCATCATTCTTTACGAGTTGAGCTTTTTCATCGGTGCCGTGAGACCTCACGTACCAATATGAACATTCGAAGTAAGGTCTTGAGTTTTGAGTTCTTTACTTCAGTAAATCGATGCTGTTCCTTAATTCAGATGGTTGATTCTCTTATGATTATTAGACCCATTTTTGACGCGTTGGTGTTGTACGGGCAGATGAGGAGCCCGGTGCTGGACGAGCTGTACAGGCGTGTGGAGCTGGTGGAGCAGATCAGGTGGGCGAGCACCGTCACGCTCGCTGCCCTGCTCATGCTCGTCGTGCTCGTGCTCATGCTTGGCGCTGCTCGACACTCGAGGCCCACGCTCATCACCTTCTCTGTGAGTGCTCACTTTCTTTCATGAGTTATAGGGGCTGAAGTCTCTTTCCTCACGCTGATGATTCCCTAAAGTACCTCCCGAGGATATTGCAGAGGTCTTCCTCTTGAAGTCTCTAGAATTACCTTGATGTGCTCAGCTTCCACTGTAGTCGGGCTGGTGTTGTTGGCCGTTGTTTGTGCTACATGGTCTTCTGGGTCGAGTTCTCACAAAGTACTCGAAATTTTCCTGCTTGTGACTCAGGTGACCAGGAAGATTGACTTGTCACCGGACTTACTGACCAATTAATGTCAATTTGGTCAAGAGTTCCCAGTCAGCAAATCCAGCAACAAACGATAAGTTTTACAGCACAGTTCTTTTCAGGTTTTATGTGTTTAAATATTACTTTTAATTAAAAGGGGTTTGTATATTTATTTTTATTGCACTTTGAATCACAGTATTTTAAAATGTTCATATATTCTTTTATCTACTGCACCACAAATTGCGAGGAATGGTTGATGCGGGGTTTTTATATCTCCTCATTGCACCAGAATTAAATATTGCACTAATGGCTCAGCGAGGTGTACAAAAATCGGCAGCAAGGACCTTTGCACTAAGCAACCACTCGACAGCAGAGTGAATGTGTTGTCACTCTGACTGCAGGTGCTCGACTACCCCTACTCTACCTGCTGACGTTCCCTCAATACATAGGGAACCGCGCAAGCGACAAATTTTAGTGCGCATACCCAAGGTACCAAGAGGAGCACCCTTAACGTACACATACTACTGAAAATCTAGTGAACGACTAGGTCGTTCACAGACTGACTCACTGAAGAAGTGATTATTTCTTCCAACTCTCAGCTCATCTCTACGTGCCTCAACCTAAAGTCACAACTGAAGAAGGACGGGAAGAATCCCTGGGGACATCATCAATAAGTCTTGACATGTTAGCACTACGAGTTCAAAATCTAATGTATATGTACGTATTATATACTTGATTAAAAATGAAGTTTGTTTCTGTCTTTTTTTCTCTGTGCCAGATTTTTCACATTGATTTTCATGTTAGCAAAGTTCTGTATGAATTAGTTTTCTTGCTTTCTGTATTTATGAATTTTCTGGTTCGAACTCTGAAGCAAATTTTTTTTTTCATTCGGAATCAAGTTCGAGTTGAAGCTTCTAACTTTTTTAAATTGGTAATGAACTTGAAGGAAGTTTACACAGTACCAATTGAGATTACTATTCAATAGGAATGGGTCCTAGTCATCATGTGTTATGATCGGCCTCTATTTTGTCATCGGTATCGGGTCAAATTATAATTCTTGACCATGATTTTGTTGACATCTTTTTCTGAAATGCAAGCGTGTCAGTACTATCAGAATATAAACTTTTAGAATATGCATGGCATTTCAGCCCTCGTTATTGCTATCAAGTTCTAAACGCAGACGCTTTGTGGGTGACAGTGTAGTATTGCTGAAAGGTTGTGTCGAATATCCATCATCTCTCACGGGGCATATAACTCCCGCCGTAGGTTCTGTACTTCACACGTCATCTTTTTGTTAACCCGTTTTTGCCCAAAATTTTGATAATTTATTTCATACATTTCTTCGCAATACGCGAGCAAAATTATCTTCCAATCAAAGAACAAGAAATACTAAACTCGAAGAACGATTTCTTAAAGCGTTATTTGCCATAGGTTTTGAAGTATGAGCAGTTAAAAAGCGGGTTTACAGCAATCGACTGAGCTTAAAAATACCTACTATATATAGTATGATGGGCACTGATGAGTTAAAAGATGTATGATCCGAACCTGAGGAAAACAGTAAAGTTAATGTAATGAAAGTGAAGGGTTATTATGTATGGTGACGCCTGGTTTACCCCTTCCTTCCTCGTGTTATTTTTTTCAGCTAGTGTGTGGAATATCGGCCCTGTTTAGATTACCTTCGTGATGAGAAGTTGAGTTGAGCGGTTGTTCGCTCTTCTTTCAACATTTCATCGAACACATTGTTTGCAGAAAACGAAAATGTAATTACAATCACACTCTGCTCATTGGCTTATCATATCATACTGCCGGCATCGTCTAAACAAGCAGGACCGAACATGCTCTGAACGTCCTAAACGTGTTAAGAGCAGTGATGGGTTGATAAACGTTCTAAATTTGGTTTTATATCATTTTTTTAGAAGAATAGATCGGTGTCTTTTTGATCATTAAAAGTTTGAGGGAAGTGATGACTGATTCTTACTACTTATACATATTCATGTTTCCATTTACTTAAAAAAGTTACAAAAGGCGGGATTCTGTTTTTATTCGTACTTGCACAAAGTTGCCTCCTTATTCTCTGAAGTTTACGCTTATTTTCGTATCCATAGGTGAGTTGATGAGTTTCTTCACGGAGAAAGTTGTCAATTTTTTATTTGAAACAAGAATTAGTTTTCTTCCTTAGGGTACTTTCTCATTTCATGATTGACTTTATGACTCATTGTTCATAGAAAATTAGTGTCCTTTTCTATTTGTTTCCAACAAGTATTTTAGAATATTTTCTTTCTTAACTATTAGTTCGCCTAATTGCTTATGAAAGTTCTCCAGAGTTCGTGACAGTATCTACCAAATGTGCGGTTGGACCACTCCACGTTCCCTATGTTGTCTCTTTGTTTCAATGAGTCATGCTACGAGGGCTGTTTTTTTAAACCCCTGATAGGCCATAAAAATACATTTAAACAAGTTAATAATAACAACATTATTACCAAAAGTACGGCAGGGTTTTACTTATTTCTCTTCATAATCGTGACGCTCCAATGCGTCAGTCGTAGCCGAAGTACGGGCAATTGAATATGAACGCTACGATCGATGCTCTCGCCAAATGTGAGTTAGCCCATCGGAGGCTGCAAAAAAACAGCCCTCGTATTATGTTAGATTGCCGAGTTGGCGTGCTGAAAGTCAGGTCTGTATTGTAGCTTCTCGTGCTGAGTTATCTGGTCTTTATGGTAACTTGTGTTCTGATCAAGTAATATTTAGCAGTGCTGCTTGCCTTCATTCATCTGTTCTTGTGTTCGTCCTGGTCAGGCCGTTCCGTTCGATTTTTATTTTAACGGTCTTATATTTTCTATGATCGTTAATTTCTTTTAAAACATGTTTGTTCAGTTTACGCTACGTAATTTCTGTTGTTCTCAGTTGTGCCTCCTTGCTTTGCTCTTCATTTCAATTCTTCCGAACTTTTTTAACTTTGTTCCATTTTTCAAGTTTTCTACAGCAATACAGTGTGTCGACGTATTTTTATGTTGATGTTATTTTTAATGACTGTTTATTTCATGACTCCCAGATAGCACGTGTATTGACATTTTATTAGCATTCAATGTTTTTCCGAATCTGGCCATTTTTTTTGCGTTCACATGCGACTTCATTGTTGAAGGCTAATGTGAGGAGACTTTGTCCAGGCCATTGTGATGTGACTTTGTCTAGACTAGAATAGAATACAATAGAATGAGGCTATAGGAACGAACCTTCGGGCCCATTCTTGGGTCGGATAATTACTTCGATAATTATTCGGAAGTTTACCCAAGTCCCATGCCGTATTTCTAGCCGCGTCAACCATGTCGGCAGCGGGATGTGACTTTGTCTAGGCTAATGTGATGTGACTTTGTCTAGGCCAATGTGATGTGACTTTGTCTAGGCCAATGTGATGTGACTTTGTCTAGGCCAATGTGATGTGACTTTGTCTAGGCCAATGTGATGTGACTTTGTCTAGGCCAATGTGATGTGACTTTGTCTAGGCCAATGTG
>VCRD01002512.1:0-12076 GCA_006783055.1 Trinorchestia longiramus | reverse complement strand
AAAAAGGAGAAACCAGACACGCTCGTTGTCAAGAGGATGCTTGGCTGTGGCACTGCAATTACCTAGTGATTAGAATAGAAGTGGTTTTGCAGTCTCGGTTGTTTTCGGCCATGCCACTCAGCAACCCACCAGAAAAAGAAACAGTTGTGCGAATCTGTACTTCATCTACCAAGAGAAACACATTCTTCTGTTGCAGTGTCTGGACTTTTTCAAATGTTTCCCTCAGCACCTGGTCCTTGTCAATAGATGAAGTGATGTACTGCAGCTTGTGTTTGCATGGCAGCACCAAAAAGTCTTTGAGCTGTTCATAATTACACTTCGGGTGTGATTGAAGAGCAAAACAATAATCATTCATGGAAAACTGCTTCTGTGATAAAAGTTCCAACAGACGTGTCAGAAATACCAACTTCTTCTCCTCGGTGTCGACATAGGTTGACGTGTGAGCTTGAACGGTGACAACATTTTGGATCGTTTTGTAAAACGGGATGTCATACATAGTTCATTGCCAAGCGCACAGTTTCGTCGGACTGCGTATACGATCTCAAACCATTATTGGGATGAAGTATCTTAAACAGTGGTACACTAATGCCGTTCTTGAACGCACTGAGCGTCAGTGGGGAATTCAAAGTGGGCTTGTTTTCGACAATCACAGACAGGCTGCACTCACTGAAGTTGTCAGTCATGAACAAACACACAAGCTTTTCTTTCGATCTAGAAATAATCAAGTTCTTGTGCTGCTTCTGCAGGTTACGTTCAGGTTTTGAAAGCATCAAATGAAGTAATCTTACCCTTCTGAAGAAAATACCTCAGTTGTTGGTCTTCCACTTTCGCCGGGCGAGGTGCAGGTTTTGGAGATGGCAGACATAAAGCAGGCACATTGAAGATACTGGGAGGGATTTCACTTGTTCACACAACCCCACACTTGTTCGGCATTTTTAATACATATAATTAGCAGTAAACTTTGTAAACAAACAGTATCCACTTAGAAATGCAGCAATGTCTGATTCAAACCGAGCGAAAGACTACGACAATGTTCGTACTGTAAAAGATGGGGGTTAACTGAACTCTGTGAACTGGCCTCCGCTACCGTAGTCAGCTACATGGCGATGCACGTCCTGGTTATAGTAGTCCTTGGTCATTACCCAGCAGCATAAACTTCACTATTATTAGCACTGTACTCTACTATCGATGTCTTTGACTTGCAAGAGACTATTTGACCTTGACTGATCCTTGTGGTTGGTTCTAGGGTTGTGTTGCTAGGCATTTTAATGAAGAAATTGTTATCTACTTCAGGCTAGTTTGTGTTAGCTAATTCGAATTATATACACGGTTCTCCAGATAAAACATGAGAATTCGTTTCTCATCATGGATTGGTAGCGAATTTTAGTTTAATTTAGTGGGACCTAAAATTGTTACTACTGTGGCTGATGCATTTACTGTTGTGTGCAATGTTCTAACTCGTTTTATACCAAGTTTCCCCCATAGTAGTGATAATGCTGTGATATATTTTTTGATTATTCTTTTACTAGATTTAGTGCACCGTTTAGTGTCTTGTATTGCTATTTATAAATAAGCCTTCCTTTAATCGAAGGAATTGTTTTGTGAAAGCTTAAATCCATTTGAAGGGTTTATGTCTTGCATGAATTGATTTGGTGTAGCCTAGTTTTTCATGGTCATTTATTGAGTTGTGGTGAGATCGCTTTTTTTTTGTGGCTGCGGTGGTTAAACTAGGAATATGATAATAATAATAATAATAATAATAATAATAATAATAATAATAATATTGAGTTGTGGGTCCAGGTGCGTGGATCCTAGTGGAGTAGCTATGGAGGGCTGGCTGGGCAGTGTATTCAGCAAGCGGGTCGCTCGCTACTACCTCAGGTGAGCGTTGGTGTGGTGGTCGTGGTGTTCTGGTGTGATAAGGCAAGTGTTGTGGAGGTGCTGGTAGTGGATCTTGTGCACGAGTGTGAGGTATGATGGTGGTCGTGGTGTTCTCGTGTGATAAGCCAAGTGTTGTGGAGGTGCTGGTAGTGGATGTTGTGCAGGAATGTCAGGCATCAAGTAAAGTTTGATTAGCATAGATCCAATTAGTTGATTTTATGTAAGAGAAAAAGAATGGTTGACGTAAAACGGAATATTTTTAATGGTCAACGTTTCGGGTAAAGATCTCATTTTCAGTACTGAAATAAGAGAACAAGTGAAACTTGAATATACTGGTGATAAAATCAAACATAATTGTTCCTATAACCTGAAACCTGATTTTGCTACATTAATAAGTACATTGTAATGCTTATTCACTTTATCACACCTAAGAACTATATTAGTAGGTTGGAACAATACGTTGGATTGGATAGACCATTTTCTTTGTTTATAAGTAAGGGTCAATAGATGTTCTAAAATTCGGAGTTTTTGCTCACTATTTATCATGCAGTTGGAAATATTAACAGTTGTAAGTGGAAGGTTTGAATTTTGATAATGCTTCTTTAATGCTGATTGAGAAAGAAGGGCGAATGGGCGGTCAGTCCTTTGGGATATTCTTGAATGTTGTCTGTCTCTGATGAACTGCTGGCGTACAGCACTGCCTGACAAGACTGCATGTAACACTAACTCTTTCGAGATAGACACTCACTCTACAGGCATTATCTTGAGTTCTTCAGAAAAAGATGCTGTCCAAATTTTTTTATAAAGATACTCGGGCGTCTTCGAAAAAAAAAACATTCCCACAAAAGGTAGCCCTCCTTTCTTCAGTTCTGTATTCACCCTTGAATTTCAGTCCCGTGTATGACATCTGCTTTACTGTGTTTTGGGTGGCAACAGAAAGACAAAAATGTTTAGGATTTTCTGAGATTATGGATTTGAAATTGTTGAATTATAAATTTTGGGTACTTCTTTAAGCTAATAGTCTGTGCACATAAAGAAAACTGTTTCCTTGCACCTTTTGTGTAGTTTTTATTGAGTAGTTGGTCAGTTTTCAATGATGTTGATGTGCCTATATTGATTAGGTTGGCTAACAAATCTTCAATTTTTCAGCAAAGTTTTGCATCGAAATGAATCGAACGTACTTTTTGGTCAAGTTAATATTTGCAACTGATCAATGTTATGAGTCACGAACCATGTTATCCTTACAACGAATGAGGATGGATAACTGTTCTATTGAGATGATGACAGGCTTTCACTGAGTGTATAAAAGGGTCTCGTAGTGAAGACTGAGGTGTGTGTTGCAGGTGCGACCCAGCGCGCCCGTCACCCTTCACGAAGCACCTGACGCGGGCCCGCCAGTCTGCTGACAGCGTCCTCAGGGCTCTGCAGGGCGTCATGAAGCTCGCTGACAAGCACTACCCTGGCGAGATGGTCAGCTGCGTCTTAGTATCTCACTGATTTTCTCCGTTAAACGTGTCCTCAACGATGTTTGTTTCTTTAGTCTTTAAATCCTTAATATTTGCTTCTTCAATTTATTTTGGATATTTTTAGTTCAGTCCCCTTTTAGAAATCATTGTTTCGGTCAAGTTCAGTGTGAGGTAGTACACCACTCTTGCAGATCTGTTCTGCCTTTCAGTCTCACTTGTCTTTTCTTCTTCAGTATTTGTTCTTCTTAGTCTTGGTCTGTCTTTGTCCTGTTTTCTTGTCTATGTCTTTCTTTTCTGTTGTTGTCCTCTCTCTGTCTTTGTCCTCCCTCTTTGTCTTTGTCCTCCCTTTCTGTCTTTGTGTCCTCCCTCCTCTGTCTTTGTGTCCTCTCTCTCTGTCTCCGTTGCTTGGCGCTCCGGTGCTCTGCCTTTTATTGTATTCCCTTACTTCGTTACTCTTAAATTTTGATAATTCTTTTGAAAGCAGGATTTTCTGCTGTCATCAATTTGTTGTTAATTAGTATTCATATATATACTATACGAATGCCCAATTAAGTCGGAATATATATTTGATGACTTGGTTTGTAACTGATATTTTGGTTCAGATTTATATTTTATTCATTTAATATTTTTATCAATTTGGTGTTTCTGTTGATGTTTGTGTTCATCATATTTCATTTATTTTGCTCACGGCTTTAAAACCCTGTGTCAAACCTGAAGGGACCCTTGCAAAATATCACTGCTAAGGAAGCTGTGTTCATGCGAGACTGAAAAGTCTACGCTGGAGGAGACCATTGTTTATTGCGTCGTGGCTGCTTACTTCACTCTGAGGAATAGGATAACTGTTCATTGTGTCGTGGATGATTCACCCTGAGGCCTAGGCAGTGTGTCAAGCTTCTCTTTCGGGAAGTTAGTGGTGCGTAGGAGTTGGTCTTCACAGCAGGTTTGGCCCGTTTGGGATATCCTTGTATACGTTTTCTAGACTTCTTTGATTGTGACAATCTGTTTTGGGAACTAGTGCCAGGGTTCGGTTTGTTTTCTTCTGTATTATATCCTTTTCATTTTTCAAGGAGGTGGTAGACCTTTAGATTTGGTTTTCTCCTGGACGTGTGTAAGCAGTTCTGTTGCTATCGACTAAATTTCCGAAGTAGTCGTGAAGTTTCACCACTGGTTTCAACCTGACGCTTCCCTTCCTTCTGTTCAACGCTGTATTAACTAAAACAGCAACCGCAACCAGTGAGATAGAATGTATGTTGGTCTTAGCGATTTCTTGGTGTGAGAACACAATAATTTATCGACGTGTTGCTCAATGCAGGTTCACCCCAGCTTGGACCACGTGACGGCGTCGGTGAATCAGAGCCTGCGAACCCTGGGTGAGGTGTCCGCCTTGCTAGAGTGCCGGCGCCCACACCAGGACTTCAGCGTGATTGTGCATCACACCTGCAACACCACTGTGTCAGTTGGGACATTCTGTAGTTCAAGTGTCTGGTGTTCGTTAAATGTACTTAAAACACTGTCAGTTGGGACATTCTGTAGACGTGGGGTTCAAGTGTTTACTGTACCTACAACACTGTCAGTTGTAGCCTCTTCTTTCTAAGCGAAATGGTTCAGAATTGTGTTCGATAGTACACCACTTTCGTAGTACCACTGTTAACTGGAGTTTCTTCATGAGAGATCTGGGTTCTAAGCATTAGGTGTGCTAGTGCAGGTTCTATTTTTTTCGGGTGTTTCTTAAGTTTTGGGTACATTTCTTACAATGCTGAGGAAAATCATTGTTAGTTAGCCTCACGTGCTTAAAATCAAAAAATTATTTGTTTTTGAGCTTTTTCAAAAAATTGTCATCACCTTACCTATAAAATTCAAAATATCTGATATACGAAGTAGTCAAAAATTGCTGTATTATCAAAGTAATAGTAGTTTGAAGGTATTGTACGAGGTGAATCGTAAAAGCAAATTATTTTGTAGTAAGAGTGACGAGTATACGATACTGCGAGTGAGATTTGTGACTGTATCTTGCAAGGTGCAGAATACGCCCATTGAATAGGTATTCAGAATGCATTTCATTTGCTGTAACGGCTTTTGTCCTGCTGTGTGTGCTGCGTGGGGGGTATTCTTTGATGATACTTTAGTTTATTTTTGGCTGTTTGGGGCGTATCACTTCGTTTGTGTGAACGTTTCTGGTTGCTCGAAAAGCCTGCGCGTTTGAATGTTTGAAGCATGATCTTTTTCTTCATAGCTTGCAGATGCTCATGCAAGATATTACCTTTTTATTGGCAGAACGTCATGCAGTGTTCGTTTAACAATGATGTGTTTTTTTAAAATATTCTCTTTGTATCATTAGAACAGCTGTTGAGATGATATTTTTTGGTATTCGCTGGATTAAATGTTTTTCCTTTGAGAAAGTTCTATTGGAAAACAAAGTGAGTAGGAATTTGAAGTCATAATATTTATGGAGAATGGATTTGGTATTACGTCGTACTATTATTATTATATTATTTCTCTAGCACCCACTGAACTGTGCGATCTAACGTAGTCATGGTACGACGAAGATGTTTATGAATTTTTTAACTTATGCTTTTGAGTTTAACTTGACCACCGTATGCTTACAATACGACGTGGATCGTCTTTAACAGCTGTAATTTTTAGCATCTTTTGTGGCATGATTCCGGACGCATACCTAAGCAGGTCATACATTCCGGTTGAAATATTTTAAGACATTTCTCAAGTTGTATCTGCTCCACTTTTTCGCTTCATATAGCTTAGCTGTTTACAGGTACAATTTTTTTTCTTGAAAAAGCATCACGCAAAACAAATGCTCATTGGGTGTCTCATCATCACAGCACAAACGAAAAAGAATTTTCAAAACATAGTGAACGTTTAAGTGGAAACGAATTTCTAAGAATACATGGAATAATTTTCTGCTCAAAAACAATTATCTCCAAGTTATAATTTTTTTTGGCTATATTATTTGACACCTTACTTGAGGAATCAGTCTCGACTCTCTGGACGACTCTGTATTTACGCATTGCATGCAGTTGGTTTGAAGATAAATTTTAAACTAATCTCTGTATTACTATGTTTTCTGTAACAGTTTAACTGCATTTTCCACTTGGCTATGAATTGAAAGCTCATGTCTGACTATGGTAGTTATTTGATTTTCAATGTACCATAACTAATTGGTCACAACTGGAGCATTTATATCCTTGCTAAGCTTCAAAATTCTGGTCGTTAACGTATTTTAGGTTGGTGCCCTGTCCTACGTATAGAGTTGGGCTATTCTCAGGACAAGTCTGTCTGTGTCATCGGATTTGGGAAACTTTTATTTCTTGTTGGTATCCTGAACTTGCCATGTTTGGTAAAATGAGTCTTTGTGATGTTCTACGAGTATTTTGCGTTTATCATTAGATGTGTGGAAATTTTCTGCATTTGCCTACCAGTTCATTTATGTTCTGACCTATCGTCTGATTTACTTCTGTCAACTTTTAATTCGGTTATTCACAAGGCTGTGACTTTCAATAAAATTGTCATTTTCAGTCAGTGCGTCCCAGTCTTTCAGCATACATAAAATTGCAACTCTTTAGTATTGCTTCGCTTTTCTCGAAACAGTGTTATCAGTAATCGTTGGGGTAAATATTGGGATTTTAATTTTATACTTCAGTCAAAGCGGAGCTAGAATATGTACACTCCAAGTGGCTAACTCGTCTAATTCTCAGCGCTTTACTCATTTTTTAGACCTGTACCCGTCAATGATGAGATATATTTCTTAGACTCACTACGCTCAATATCCGTTACCTCGTTTACATTTAATTTGAACGCAGCTGCTGTTCATTAGGAGCTCATCGTTCGTGTGATCCCCAGGAACGGCGTGGTGTACCTTCTGTTCAGCGCCAAGGGCTCGGCCATTCTCTTCACTGTGCTGGTGTGGCTCGCTTCACATACCTGGATATACCTCAACTCCAAGTGAGTGCTACGCCTCTGTAGTCGTTGATGCAGTTCTGATGTCTTCTTGCTACAGCGTGCTAAATGCTTTACTTTCATCTAGCAGCTTATTTTTCCCATACATTGATAGCATGGCAGGTACACACCATTTTGGAAACTTGCTAAACATTTCATCAACACCAAGTGGTGGTATCCGCTTTCTAATCCGTTCTGATGAGGTGATGTATTTTTACAAAAATATTCTAGCTCTAATTTAATTGGTTATTATTGTACATTCGATTTGTCTAAGTTGTTTTGCAGTCCATCACTAGTAGCCCATTTCGACCTACAAAATGCTAAACTCAATTCTACGCGCTGGGTTCGTTCTACACGAAGGAAATTATAGCTTTGTAAGACGATATCGTGGAAGGAGACAGGCTACAGCGTTTGACAGGCGAAAACGCTAACCCAGTATTTACTTTATTGTTTGGTTATTTATTTTTGTTGAAATAGAAACGTTTTTTGTCCGTTTAATTCTGAATACATCCAAAGCTTAAAAATACAAATACCTCGTTCTTATATACATATCACAGTGGTTATCTTGTTCACACTGATTATCCTGTCTATTTTGATTATCCTGTTCACACTGATTATCATGTTCACACTGTTTATCTTTTTCACCCTGATTATCCTGTTCGCACTGATTATCCTGTCCCCTTTAATTATCTTGTTCATTCTGTTTCTTTTGTTCACACTACTTATCCTATTTACCAATCTACTACTCGTAATATGCGAAATGCTTTTTTTAGACTTAGAAACACTAATGCGACCGATGTAGTCGAATGGGTATTCTCTCATTCTCTTAGTTTGATTCTCAGTCACAATATGATAGAGTTAGGGGTATGTACAGGGTGTTTTATTATTCCGACCTTTGAATAGGTAACATGTTGGTATGCGCCCATGTGTCTACCTTATGATGCCGTGCTGGAGAATTTTAAAATCAACTCGTATGATCAGAATAAAATTTGAATGTCTATGATAATGCCTACTACCTTACTGTTAACAAGTATTTTCTCACTTTTCATTAGTTACATCTTTTTCTCCTCTGTTTAGGTCATCTTCTAACATGGTTGATATTCGTTTTCATTGTTTCTCCCTGCGATGTTAATTCTATTCTTGTGGATTATGCGTAGGCAATCTGCAGCAATGTCAAAACTCGTCATTCCTGGAAATGGTTGTGTATGAGAGGTTTTACAATAGGTGCTATGTTGGATGCGGCCTTCCATGGCCGGGTGACCAGGCTGCTGTTCTCTGATGGCTAGCAAGTTGAGCGTGTCTGGTGTGTCTGCTTGTACGCGCCTCGCTCACCTCTCGTCTGAATGCAGGGCCGACAGCGGTAGCGTGGAGGAGCGAGATCCGTTCCTGCCAGGCGGTGGTAGGAATGGAGGTGGCGGAGGCGGTGGTCGAAGCAACGGAGGAGGAAGTGGTGGTGGTGGTGGGGGAGGTGGAGGCAGTCGTGGAGGCACCCTCAACTCTCTCAGTGGAGGAGGCCGTGCGGCCCGACACTCTCACACTCCTCCTCAGACTCCTCCTTTCCCCGGCACTCTGTGAGTAGTTAGAGCTTTACTGTACTCGTATAGCTTGTGTGGTACACACCCTGAATTTTGCTACACGTAATTAATTGGCAGCTGGTAAATTTGATAGTTCGTACATTTGAATGCATTACTCGTATTATTTTCAATAGTTATTGGTGCTTTCAACAAAATTGACTTAGTGTGTAAAATTAGTTCAGGATGTAGTATTTTTTGTGATGAAGCACCGGAGGTTATCATGAGACAGCTGCGTTTACGTTAAAGTAATTCTCTTTGTCTTAATGTTATGGGATACTTTCTCTTATGAGGAATAGCAGTTGTTGCTTCTTCAACAGACGTGCTGTTGTCATTTTTTTTCGCTGCTTGTTGTTAACCTGTAGCATCAACAGCACGAAGCCCGTCTTATGCTCAAATTTATATTTTTTATTGCGTTAGCGAGTGCTGTTATTGTACGTGTCTTGGACATTTGGAGCTTATGTGTTCGTGGGAGGATTGAAGCTTGTTTTCTGCTCTTCTTAACTCATTAGTGCTCATCATACTGTATAAAGTAGGCAAGTTATTTCTTCTCTGAAGGAAACATTGCGCAAACCTCTTATCTTTACTCGGTTTTTATGGAATTTCGCCCAACTTTGGAACGAAACTTCTAGAATATAGGACTAAAAGGAATGATATCTAATGGACTTCATAGAGGACGCTGGTCGTTAGAGGGTTAACTGACATTTTCCTGCTGATGACACTTCTATGGTGTCAAACAGGCGGGATATCCTTTTGGACTGTTTTGAATAAGTGAGTCAGGCTGTAAATTAGTTGAGTTCTGCATTGTCCTCTCAACCTTGTTTTAATCTCAAGTATAGTATATTTATTATCCATGATATTATAGCTGAAACATTCTTTGCCAGCTTCTTAAGTGTATCAATATTCATCAATTTACGATAGGTAAAAATAAGGTGTGTTGTTAACTGTATTGTCAGTGCAAAACTTAATTTTGAAGAAATATATCACGATCGTCCATTCTGAAATTTTTCGATACTTTTTTCTACCATAATAATGATAGAATTTCTGTTTCTTCACTTGTTGGCAAGTCAAAACAATTCCATAATATTGCATTATTTTTCCCCATGTTGGCAAAGTTCATTTTCATCGCTATTTGTGATATTAGTTTTTGTTTATCTGTATCCAGTATAATAATCAAGCGTTGAATCAAGTCTCCTAAATAAAACATTCACTGGAGCATCATTGTGATAAATTCATTCCATTGAATCACAATGATATATATACAATGATATTCATTCCATATATATACTGTTTTATATGGGATCATTTGATGAAAGTTATTTTTGAGTAAAATACTTTTCAAGTTCATGCCCCCAAATTTGATAATGAAGAAAGTGTAAATAAGTGAGACTCTAATTACAACAAATCAGTTCCGTTGAAATTACAGCATTAGAATTATCGAGGGTTTCGTTGTGATTTGCGGGGACAGTTCTGGAGAAGTAGGAGGCTTTAGTTCCTGAGCTGCTCTACAGGAATTGGTTTTCTGGCGCTTGTCTATAGAAGCACATCCTGGAGACTGGCAGTCATCAAAGTAATCATTAGCTATCAGTCTCCAAATTAAAACGATTATTGTAGACGAATTCTGCAAGCTTTTTATCGTCTTTAATACCCCAGTCTCTTTAACTCTTTCCTTTTTTGAGGAGGCTGGAGTATCGCAAACGCAACTTCTTACCCAAGTGTGACCGATCCTATGTATATTTTACATTAACCAAGGGGTCACTGGTATCCGACGAACAACAATTAAACGTAATGCAGGATTAATAGCCACCAATACTTACGTAGTTATTTTCGGAAAACATACCCTATTAAAAACTAGTGTCATGACCTCATGAAGTTGTTGATGAATGCAAAGAAAGACCACAACATTTCTTCCAACGCCAATGATATGGCCATGTGGCCACTGCCGCAGTGAAGTCGGAACCTGTATTCGCTGTGGAGAAAAATGACATAGAAACTCGACTGCGATTATCCCGTTTGCTGCTTCCACTGTGGACAAGAGCATTATTTTAACGACTCGAAGTGTCCCAAGTACACATTAAAAACGAACAATTGACAACACAAGTTAAAGAAAAACTGCCCCTCTCAGAAGCCTTGCAAATGGTTCTGGAAAGATCACTACTAATAACACTAAACTATCAACAGACAGAGAGAAACAAATACTATACCTACCGTTCCTGTCACTTCAGAATCGATAAATACCTTCACCAAAATCTAACTCGGGGACTACAAGCCAAACTGCCGTCGTGACTACAGCAACATCCATCTTACCTAACGAAACCATATATGGACAAATGGCAGACTTGGCTGGTCTGCCTACTGGTACGTTGAAAAGAAACGTTTGCACCTTATAACACAATACAGGAAAAGTCAAACCCCACTCACTCAAAGCAGAAGTTCAAACTGTAGATCCACATCGACGAGAAGGAGGGAGGGCTTTAAAATATATATTTTGGAGTCGCAACGCGCCAAAATGGTTTAATCCATAGCAGTGCATGATGTCAACAATTCTGAAGACTCGGCTACAAGAAACTTGGTAACTCCCCGAAAAAAATACGCCAAAGAGCTCCAATCATCAAACCTGTAACATAACCGAACAAAAGGCAAGTATCACCGTCATCTAGGAAAAGAAACGAGTGCTTCATCTGTGAAAACGTTAAAAACTCCCAAACTAGAAACAAGATTCCAGTATTAACCATCTATCCCGACCTCGGAGAAAAAGCAAACACTAATGGGTTTAAAATCGTTCATACAATGGAATCTACAAACGTACAGAGCAAAATTCAATAAATTAAAAATAACCTAACAAAAAATAACTACGAACTCAGTGTAAGCCCATGGTGTTGTGGCCTTGAGAATTTTACCTCTATATAATCGAGTTTTCCGGTATTCATAAAACCACTGTCTCATGAGTACGAGCATAACTGAAACACGGCCGAGCTCACTGCGTTGATACCTGATGGGGTTTCAGAGTGGGTGGGGCACTCGGCCGTAGGTGGGTGAACAGCTGAAACATTGAGGGCAGTACCTACAAGTGTGACATGAAATGTGGCTGTCAGCGATGAAAGCACCATACTGATAACTCAGATACTTGTTCCAATTTCCTCATTGATGCGTACCACTGTAATCATACAAGGACTGCCTCTTAATACCGTGCATCACTGCTGAGAT